>JAJJMB010012776.1:1612857-1718030 GCA_023531105.1 Papaver atlanticum
TATGGAACTCAGGTTGCCAGATTACCATATACAGACCCAATGTTCTCGTCCAGGTGAGGCTTGAGATGTCAAATATCAGATTGAATAGTTCCTGAGTGGATTCTTCAACTTATTATGAAACTCAGGTTACAAGATTACCATATACATACCCAATGTTCTTGTCCAGGTGAGGCTTGAGATGTCAAATATCAGATTGGATGGTTTCTTAGTGGATTCTGCAACATATTATGGAACTCAAATTGCAAGATTACAAAAAAATACCCCCGCTGAAACAGGTGCACCAAATTTTCCTTGATTTCAAAAAATACAAAAATACCCCTGGCAGAACAAGTGCATCATTTTTTCCTTGAATTCAAAATTTACGAAAATACCCCTTTCGGAACAAGTGCATCAAATTTTCCTTGATTTAAAAAAATACGAAAATACCCCTACCAGAATAGGTGCATCAAATTTTCCGGTGATTTCAAAATTACGAAAGTACCCCTGCCAGAACTGGTGCATCAAATTTTCCGGTGATTTAAAAAATTATGAAAGTACCCCTGCCGGAACAAGTGCATCAAATTTTCCGGTGAGTTCAAAAATTATGAAACTACCCCTGCCAGAACAAGTGCATCAAATTTTTCTTGATTTCAAAATTTACGAAAATACCCATGCCGGAACAGGTTCATTCCATATTAACAAGCACACATACACACACATGTATATAATAATAAAATATTTTCAAAGGGTGTGCTACAGGAAAACAGGAAAACAGAGATCACATCCACATAGCGATCTCTGAACAAAAAGTATCCACATAGCAATTGTTCTGTTTTGTCAACCATATACCAAAAAGTAAACCAAAAAATATACCCCTAGGTATCGCCACTAAATATATATATACCAAAATATATACCCCCAAAAAGTTAGTTCATCCATTAGCAGTTAGAAAAATCTTATAATCCATCATCCTCAGTCATCATCATCTGTAGAATCTTTTTCATAGAAGTCATATCCATTATTTTCCTCATCTTCATCTTCCTCTTCTTCTTCATCTTCATCTTCCTCTTCTTCTTCATCTTCATCTTCATCCTCTTCATATTCGTCGATGACTTCACTTGTCTCATCTTCCTCATAGTCTTCATCATCATCGGCATTATCTTCAGCATCCACTAGTGCTTGATCATACTCCTCTTCTGGATCAACATGCACCATGAGGAAGTCATGCCAATTGTCTGCTTCTATTTCTTCCTCCAAATCATCCTGCGCGAGCTTCTCTACCTCCTCATCTGGAGAGTATGGCTCAGGCATATGCTGAAAAGGTTCCCTATCTGGTTCAGCCTATGATTCAACATCAGAGGCCAGAAAATCTACTCGTGGAGGATATTGCATACTTGCTGCAAGTAATGCCTGTGCACGATGAAACTGTTCGTCTCTGAACTTTTTATACCGCTCTTTTAAAGCAGCTTCTTCAGCATCCTTCCTCCGGCGTAACGCTTCTTCCTCTTTAATTTTGAGCCCTATATCATGACATGTGACGAAGTCGCTCACACACTTCTGGAGCTGTTTCAACTGTTCAGGGGTTATGATCTCAATCAGTTTATAAGTCTCAGAAAGAGGATCCTTGGAGCTGCCTGCCTCTGGTTCATCATCCGAACAACAAACCTTAGGCTTCTTTTCTTTCCCGTCTCTCTCCCTCTCATGTGACGAATCAGGACTGCGGCTCCTCCTTGACGCCATACAGCAGTGTATAAAAAGTATTGCTGCAAAACAATTACTTTGGTGTTAAACATAACCAAATACATTGCAAGAGAGACAACAATTTTCATTTTCATTCAAAAACAGATCGAATCCTAGAAACAACAACAGAAACAATCTTCATTTTCACTCAAAAATAGATCAAACCCTAGAAATAAGAAAAAGTTAACAACAACCACAAAACTTAAATCAAACATATCTTCATAGGAGAATAATGTAAATCAAACAAAACCCATATCATGATTACACTTAATTCTTAAATCAACCACACACCACCAACACAAACAAAGAGTTCACACTAGATAGTGTACCAAAAAACAGAGTAACAAAAAAAAATTAAAATAATACATTAAGTGTTATTACACTTCTCTGCATTCTCTTTGCAACAAAGAAAAAAGGATCATTAAAAAAAGAATCCATTTTTATGCAATCATGCAGAAGAAGATGAAGAAAAACAACACTTAAAAGAATACAAACTCATACCTGTGTAGATGAAGATTGAAGAGTATGGTTTACTCAAAGATTCAGAAGCAACTAAAATTAAAGATGATTTTATTGTTGTTTTCAAGCTTTTCAACTATTGAAGAGCAACTAATAACTGCTGGTTTTTTGTCTCTGAGTAGAAAACATAAACTACTTTCCAAAGAAGATGATTTTGTTGGGAAAGGGAGTGTTTGTTTGGTAGTGATAAAAGGAAATGTTGAGTGGAAACAACATCTTCTAATTTATTGGTGGCTAAAAAAGTGGAGCGGAAACAATAAAGTAACTTACACAGGGATCTGTAAGCAAATATGTGTAAAAATGGGGGGGGGGGGTGAAAAAAACAACAAAAAATTGTTATTGCACAATCTAGAGTCAAACATGAGGCAAATTTTACGAAACAACTGAAAAAACATAGAGCTCGCAGGTCCAAAGACAACTCCAGATCTTTCAATTGGAATCTGCATATATTCAAGACCAGCATTCTGATCAAATGCAAAGTATCTTGCAATTGGAATCTGCATATATTCAAGACTATATCTTGCAATTGGAATCTGCATATGACAAGCAAAAAAAAAATCACAATATGACAAGCAAAATATAGTTATAAAGGAAACTTACTGATCGCACATATATTGGAGAATTTTCATTTCTTTGTTTTAGGGAGACGCTTCTGCTTCAACAATTTAAGTAGATGTGGTTCCTCTGCTAAAATATCTTGAAAACTGTCACGACCTGGTATCTCTGCATTGTCCACGTTTGCAGTCTTTCCTCTTGGCGTATGAATAACATCCCACCAATCTGGATGTTTCACGTCTCTAGAGTAGAAAACTTGGGCATCCTCTTCAGCGAGAATCACATGCTCGTATGAAATATTGATATGGCTTCAGTCTTGAAAGATTTACCAAAGGAAAATATTAATCCTGGCAGATCTTTATTCCATTCTCTACCTTCACCCAATAACAGTAGAAGACAGTTTCTGTAAATGTACCATAGTTCAACTCTAGGGTTTGTCTGATCACCCTATACCACCGAGTTAGGTTAGTAACAGGTCTTTTGTCCCTTTTCGATCTCTTAAAAGTGGTCGATGCAACCACGGTGACACCACTGTCCTGGGTCTTAGCCTTTTCCTAGTTTGCTTGGGAACAAAAACTAAATCCATTCACATGGTATCTTTTGTATTCTTTCTGAGACATCGGACCTCTAACGTAACGCCACAAATCTGTATCCATTTTGTCTTCTGATCTAAGCTATGAAAGCGAAAAGAAAATCAACACATCAGCATACTGCATCATTATTACGCTAACAAACAGGAGCGCCAATGCAAACCTTTTCATACAGCCAACTAATAAACTTGGTTTGCATCTCGACTTCATCCATTGCAACCCCATCAGCTTCACAGTTCTAGAAATAATCCCTACATTTAGCATACATAGCATTAAAATCTAAATAGAATAACCCATTGTCCACATACAAACAAAACACGGCCAACCAATACCTGTAATAAACATCGAGACTTTTTGGATTATGCCGAAAAATTACCTACCAACGTATCTGCATCTACTGAATAGGGCTCACCTGAACCGGATTTTCATCAAGCAGAGAACCCACATCGCTGAATTCATGTTCATCCTTATAGAATGGCTCCAAATTTTCTTTGTGACCTCCTTGATCATCTCTTTTCATGTGCTCCATGGCAAATCTAACACAGTCATCTATTTCAGTCGACTTCGTAATTGACCCTTCAATGTATCTGCTGTTATTTGGGATGTTTTTGCAATCCTTCATTGCCATGATTCAGTATGTACGTGTAAATTTCAGTACAAAAACAACAAAATAAAAATAAAATAAAGGACAAAATGGTAAAATAGCAATTCACCTTTCGCATGGGTACATCTATCGATGCCTAACAAGTCTACAAACTAAGGCCTCATCATCCAAATGAACCATGTTGTGCACGCTTATATCAAAAAATCCAACCGGGAAATACTATTCGATCACACACATGGCCTCTGCAATCATCCACTTAGCCTGGTTCAGATACTCTCTGCTAACCAACTTTGAGCACAAAATTCTAAAATACAAACTGACTTGTTGAAGCGCAGTACGCAAGTCTTTCTCTCCTGGAAAGGCATGTTAAAGCAGAACATGTAATAAGTACCCCATAATCACATGGTAGTTATGTGACTTCAAGTTGCTCAAATTCAATTGCTCCATATTTACATTGTTACTTATATAATACGAAAAGCTTGTGGGAACTTTCAGATCTTTGAGAATCTGACAAAAATCAGTTTTCTCTTGTTTGCTCAAAACAAACATCGGAACCATCTCTACTCCTTTCTTTGTTTTCTTCTCTTTCCACTCTCCATAGTTTAGTTTATTCTCCTTCAATTTGTCACGATGATTCCATGAAACAATAGCCTTATTATCCTTATCAAAGCTAGTGTAGATAATGTGTTCCATGACATTCTTTTCCGTGTGCATCACATCGACACAATGCCATATAGTCAAGGCTCAATACGACTCAAGTTCCCAACGAATAAACTTCTTGAAGAAAGCACCTGTGATAAGCTCAGAATCACCTTCCTCTTCATCATATTGATATCTCTTTTTTTTACCTGTCTTGCGGACCACTAACTTACCAGGTTCGTAATGAACATCGGACAACTTCCCAAGCGACTACGCTCCTGTTAGTCTCATCGGTGCAGTTTTATGCTCGTGTGTCTCTAATCCCAAAAGAGTCCCACACCTAAATGGGTGCCTTGACTTAAGGAATATACGATAGTTAGTGTACACAATCTTGCTGCCGTAACCTAGATGAGTACTTCGAATTTTGTTTGCGCAGCAAACACACGCACAGTAGCCATGAGTGGTACATCCACTTAAAACACCTTGAGCAGGCAAGTCATGAATCCCAAACATCAGAGTTGCTTTCAGAGTAAAATACTCCCTTTTCAAAGAATCAAAAGCTTGTACCCCTAGATGCCAAAGTTTTTTTAACGTGTTGACCAGCGGCCGCAAAAAAACATCAATGTCTTGACCCAGTGACTTACGCCCAGGTATCAATAGAGTCATCATTTGGAATTCAGACTTCATACACATAGAAGGAGGAAGATTATAAACCACAAGGATGACAGGCCAACAACTCCAACTCAAAGTCTGTACACCATGAGGATTAAACCCATCTGTTGATATTCCAAGCCAAACATTTCTTCCTTCCACGGCAAACAACGGAAAATTTATTTCCATTTGTGCCCACTGAGATGAATCGATTGGATGACGCATATATTCAGATGAAACTTGCGCTCGATCGTGCCACAATATTGCGTCTGATATCCAAGGTAGAGAATACGTTTTCTTTAGTTTTTCGTCTACAGGAAAGTATCTCAGCACTTTGCAAGGTTCATTTGTCACTACATGACCATCTTTGGTAGCTTTCAACTTAAACCTTGGAGTTTTGCATACCGGACACTCTATTAAATTCTCATTCTCCTCGTAATACAGAATATAATGATTCTCACAAGCATGAATAGCCTTTGCTTTCATCCCCATATCCTTAAGCATTGACCTCATAGCATCATAGTTTTTGGGAAACTTTTTAGGTTTCGGAAGCCACTCTCTTAACAAATCCAAAAAATTGTTGACACAGTTACCTGAAATTTTATAAGTTTTCTTCACAATATGCAGTTCTACCATAGCAGAGAGGATTGTGAGATTGCCTTCACATGAAGGGTACAACTTCTCTGCCGCTAACGATTTGTACATATTATAATGCTTCTTGACATCTGGATATTCTAAGGGTGATTTTCCAATTTGTGTTCCATCATGGTCATGATGAATACCAAAGGAAGAGTCAATAAAATCATCCAAATTCAAAAAATCTGATTGCTTATCAGGCGTTTCTTCGACTACGGCCTTTCCCTTAGAACGACTTGTTGAAGCACCATCCGCTCTCTCACCATGTAAGCTCCGGGTGGTGTATGTCTTGTCGACACCATGCTCATACAGATGGGTCCTAACCAGCGAGAATCCATGTCGATGTCTATTTTCACACTTCCTACACGGGAAAGAACACGTTTTTGCACAAGTACCATTTTCCATTGCAAAATCAATGAATTTTCTAACCCCTTCTCTGTATTCTGGGCTATAATTGTCTGTTATACACATCCAAGATTTATCCACAAAATTTGACATCCTACAAACAAGTAAAATACTGTGTCAAAATGTCACAGATGTATCAACATATTATAGTAGAATACAATTCACAACAACATCTATAATCCTCAATTTCTAAAACTAATAAACCCCAAATGTTAAAAACTGTCGATTAAGAAAACAATAAAAGAAATACCTTAATTAGCTGAAGATAACCCAGGAGAATCGATAGATTCAGAAATCTTATTCAAAATCAATCCTTATGTGATAACTCGATTAAGCTTAAATCTTTAATGAAATCGACAAGCCACAAAAGAATCGGTTGAATCAATTTTGTTGATGAAGTTTCCTGCAACTGAATCTCAAATTGAATCTGATGAATTTTCTGGTAAAATCAATGGCGGCTGCGGGGATATAGCAAGAAGTCGGTGAGATGTGAAATAAATGGAAGTGAAATATATAAGATGTAGTAATGTCTCAACTGTTTTGCTATCAACACATTAAGTTATTTATCTACCTCCCAACTGATTCTTATTCTAATTTTCAAACATATTAAATGAAAAACTAATTTCAGATGATTTTAATTTTGTTTTCGGATTTTAATTTTGTTTTCTGATTTTCGGTAATTAAAATGAAGAGTTATAATGGGAAAAAAATGTTGGAGAAAAAAGCCAGAATCGTTGGGAGGCTGGGTAGCCCTCGAGTGTGAGAAGAAATTGGGAGCTGATAATAGTAATACATACGCTAATAGTAGTAAATGAGGGTAACAATGTTAAGTTGAGGATAGGAAGGTAATTACCCACAACCCTCCCGAAACTCAGTAACAGATATCAATTATTGCAACGATTATCCAACGTTACAACGTTACCAACGTCGATACGGCGTTACTTAAAAAAAATCCGTTGCAAAATCGGGTGTTACAAAATCCCTGATTTCGTGTAGTTTTGTGAAAACCATTGACCAGGCAGGTGGATTGTCGTTCCAAAAGATAATGTTGCTATTTTTTCATAATGAATTGTCATTTACGTGTATACGGAGTATCTGTTCTTTTCCTCATTCTCATACTCCGGCGGCATCTTTTTTTACTACCTGTGGAATGAATTACACAACTATTTTCTAAGCTAAGTTCTTGTTCTTGTAGTTAACGTGCTCAAAAGGCTGTCTAAACACACAAAAACATTATATTTTTTTGTCAAATATTCTTTGGACTAAATTCAAAATTAAACTGAGGGAACTCCAAACGTATATTCGCATAATTGACTAATTAAGAATTCAGGTTGTAAACAATAACAAACGTAATCAAGCAAAGTCCAGACGTAACTTGGAGGATGTTGTTTTTACACGGACCAAATGCATCATGTACCTAGACCTTATCTAGCTAGTGATGCCCCATTTTATGTTTTAAACTTACTTGCTCATTATGCAAGTGAAATTAGTTACAGCTGAATATGGTGAGTAGAAAATCAGAATCCTCTTCGACGCTAGGAAGTGGGCATGCATTTCTGATTTCCCTCATGTAATTAAGTTTGGATAAACCCTCCTCCTAAAAATGCTGCCAACAATTCTTGCATTTTGTAAAGGTCAATTTAGTGCTGTAGAGGGCAAAGAGTGTCTATCAGGTGTGGCAAGCATTTAACCAACTTTTCAATGATTTTTTCTTATTGTATTGTCAACTCTTTATATCCAACCTGGGCTTACATCATGCTTCTCAAGTCTCTCTCAACCAACCAACAAATGGCTTTTTACAGATTTCAATGGTCATACCGTACCATGCTTGGTATATGGTCATACCGTACTGTTTCAAGTCAAAACCTCAAATGGGAATGACAGAAAGGACAACCTACACAAAGTCAATTCGGTAATGTTACCTCAGCTGAAGAGTAGGTTCGTTGGGGGAAACCAGATCGATAAGAGAGGTCATGACAACTTTTCTCTAGGCAAAAACAAACGAGGATTAGGACATGCAAGTTAACTAGATAGATCTACTTTCGGAACTATTTCAGAATATACTTTTTATGTAAACTCCTAAGATAACGTGAATTGCTTAGCAATGGGATTTCGGAACCCTAGTAAAATACGCGCCCCTACTTCCTAAATTTGATTAGAATTTCCTTCTCATTTAAGAATCCTTATCCTTCTAGGATATATATTCCGGATCCGGAGGGGAGATTTTCATTTATATATATATATATATATATATATACAGTCCATCTCTTTTATTTTCTCTCCACAACACAAACAAAGATAGAAGGTTATACCATGAGTTGCAAAAACCAAGTTCTTAAGAAAGATTACTCTTCTTCTCTGGTTCCATATTGGCTTTTCACCTTCTTCTTATAGAATCATCATACAGAAACAATCCCTTTTCTCACTTTCTTTCTTTCTAAACACACAAGATCATCCGTCCCTCTTTTGTCCAGCAAACTAAGGTTTTCGCAGTTTTTTGTCATCCCAAATATAAGATGTGTGGAGGTAAGGATCACCATCATGTTCCAAGAGGATGTGTAGCAATATTAGTTGGTCAAAAAGAAGAAAGATTTGTAATCCCGGTGAAGTACTTGAATCATCCAAAGTTCAAGCCTCTACTGAAAGAAGCTGAAGAAGTATATGGGTTTCGTCACAAAGGGATCGTAGCTTTACCTTGTGATGTCAGCGAGTTCCTTAACGTGCAAGGTTTGATTGAACAGGAGATCATGTCAACTACATGCTCACCCCGCCACCACAACCTCCACCAGCATCACAACAACCATCGCCACCACCACTTTCTCAGCGTAAGCTGTTTTAAAGCGCTTGAAGATTGATTAATTCTTTATTGATGTAAATACTTTTTTTATTTTTTTATTTTTTTTTTATTTGGAAATTTGATTGATTTTTTAGTTTGATGATGATGATAATTGATTGATTTTTTAGTTTGATGATGACGACAATATTATGGTACATTAATTGTTACTGATTACTGTTGAATTAGTATTAATTGAAATATATTTAATTTTTTAGTTTGTATACGTCTTTTTTTTTCTAGTGGTCATATGCCCAATTGGAACTCGCAATGTGGTTGAATGCAAGTATTTGCTTGGAATAATATTCATGAAAGATGTGCAGCAGATTGGTGTTGTCTACGATGCATAGATTTGCTTGATGTGAAAAGTTGTTTTTTCCTAAGTTGCAAATTTGTTTGTTTTGTTTCAAGGGTCTGTTCTGATTTTACATATAATCAAATCAACTAACCTCAGAACTTCACTATTAAGAACCAACAAATCTTTAAAGTTTAGTTTTAGCAGAGCTGATATGTTTACAAGTTTTTAAATAACCGAGTCTTTTATCTTCACCCCTGTTGGTTAGTTTACAGACAATTGATAATTGTGCACAAAAAGACACAGCAAAACAATTTCCTAGAAAAGACAGCAAGGATCGTTTTTAAACTAGAGAACCCCTCTTAAGGGTGTCCTCACAAGGCATCTGGTGCAGCGATTCGACATGTGATGGCATCTGCAAGTGTTGATATTCCAAGTTCCAGACCAGATATTTTAAAGTGCTGAGAAGGAAGGATCTGAGTATTAGTAGATTCGAAAAATGTGGATCTAAGTATTAGTGAAGCTATAAAGTTACACACCTTCTGGATTTGGGCATTGTTTGCTCCTGTTGCCAACTCTTCCAAATCAATCTCTTTCCCATCTATAAGCTTGTCTACAGCGTTCATCCAAGTATAACAGTGTCGGTGTCAAGATAGTCATTAGTAATATTACTATAAATGCCAAGAGCAGAAGTTTGAAGTGGTGCAACATTGATGACAGAATAGAGTGGTCTTTTACCTCATCAGGAGAAGCAAACTGCGCAGCAAGAACATATGTAGTGGTTTCGGAGATACCACATCTTTTCAGTGATTCCGTAATCTAGAATTATAAAAGGATCCAGATGTCAAAAATCTACTAAATTGAGAAGAGATAAAAGAATGGGCAAATTAGGGCAAGTGGGTACATGCTTAGATCCTGAGTAGTTGAAGACAAGCTCAGAATGAAGAGTACGTGTGGTCAGTGAATCTCTTGATTTGGCATAAGAGTCTTCTGCGCAGCTGCTAGGAGAGGAAAAACATCTGGTATCTGCTCATTTATTGATAAGTACACACCAGACAAGCATGGACAAAAATATATATAATAAAGAACCATGATAATTAATAGTGAATCCTGAAGAAATGATAACAAAATTGTGCAGCAGATCTTACAAGTGATGCATTAAGAAATGCTACTTCGGGTTCCAGTGTTCCAGCGTGCATCAAATTTAGGAGTTCCCTGCCAGAATTCAAGTTTATTAGTCCCTTCTGCACCTTTTTCCTTACAAGATTATATGATATAGAAAGTCAAAGGTATCCAGCGTAAAGATACACTACGAGAGGAAGCAAAAAGTAGCTTTCTACTGGGGTTCTCAATCCCCGCCCTTGCCTTGCACTACTGCAAGGGCCTGGCGCACCCTTACCAAAAAAATAAAAATAAAACTAGTAGTAAGGCCTGATTAACGAAATTTATGCAAGTCCTTTATTTCGCAAGACAGCACTTGTAGGATTAGCATACATGAAAAATTAAGACGGCAATAAAAAACTGATCTACATATACGCTGTAAATTTTTTTGTACATATATATGAAGCGTGTTAAAATTTATACGACACTGTACAGAGACTTTACCAGCAATTTGTGATGTACAAGAAAGAATACCAAGAGTTCCTCAAGGCTAAAACTTGAAACTGCAACACTTTTGGAACTTAAAAAATATAGATAAAACAAATCTAGTTTATCTGTTCTGCAAGGAAAAAAAGGGCAGAGAACTTGGCTACTTCCTCCTGCTAATACTGTAATAATCAACTTAAATGATTCTTAGACACTGACTAACAGTGGTATGGTTTCTTATTGCGAGATGACACAGGTACCTGCCACTCAGCTGGAGCAGCACCAATATGTGAAGAAACACCAGAAGCTGCTGAAGCGCTAGCTTTACTACAAGTTGTTCAGTGGGCTTAGGGAGCAAATCTAAATAACTTCTAAATCCAGGGTGAGTGTGAGAGGATCTTTCACTTTTTGCAAGCTCAACAGAATGTCAAAGGGAAATGTCTAACTATTTTGAAGCAAGCGACTCAAATTCAGCAAACTGTCAATCTTTTTTGGGATTCAATTTCCCTTACCATGCTTTAGCCAAAAGAGGAAGAACTTTTGTAAATGAACAAGTCTGGTTTTCAAATTTGCCTATCTTTTTGAATCACTATATAGCAGTAGACAGGTACAATGGTCGTATGTATTTTAGAAAACGCTGTAAACATATGTCACTCAAGCTAAGAGATAGAGGCAGACATTGGGATTTTGACTCTACCAAGGGAAGCCGCAGTGGATGACTCTATCCACTCACTGGTTTTTAATAGAAGGTCCTTTAAGTGTCCAAAAATAATAATTACAAATTACAAATTAGATAGTGATTCAATCGACATCACGGAACCAAGTATTTAGGACAAACAAAAAACGAATCCCAACATCAAACCTTGATTCTAGAGTTATAGAAGAAAATAGAAGGGTAAAATTTTGATAATAGCCGAACAAGTAAAACCTAATTGCTACAAGAATAAAGTTCCATGCTTTATGACTCTGCAACAAAGAGTAGTTATTTAACAAATATTAATCAATTACATCACATACATAATATAAACGGAGAAGTAGAGACTAGAGAAAGTACTTGGAATTGGTAACGTCTTTGTAAAGGGCGAGAGAAAGCGAGGTTCCACCCACATCGTATGACTTCATGGCTGATTCTTTCGATTACTTATGAGCGATTTAGCAATTATTTTGGGAGTTCGTTGAATTGCCTGATGACAAACCAAGCAACAGTAAATTAATCAGAAATCTGCCCCAGACTATTCTACAAAGTACTTTTTTAGAGTTGCCAACTTAGGTGCAGTTGAAACTAAAAGGAAATAAAGCAAAGGGAAACCCTTCCCTTCCTCATACTGGCTCATAAAAACTGTCCAGCTAAACAAATAAAAATCAATCTTCATTTGGGGCGTATAGTAAAGATCAGAGTACAAACTCAAACATATATACTCGTAGAGTTCATTTAATGCACACAACCTAGATCCATATGAAAACTAAAAATCTAAATTAAATTACCCTCATCGCAGACCAAAGGGAGGCTTCTATATGATGACTCTTTGTATTTTGTCCGTCACAAAGTTTGTCCCAACAAATCTTTTTGAATTCACAATTTCTTAAAATTAAGCTTAATCTTCAGATAAATGATCGAAATAATCACAAATTTGTTTCAAATACAATCAGTCAAACAACTTCATAGATCAAACTTTTTCAAAACCGCCATTAGATCGATCAATTTCATTATCATATCATTAATTTTTTTATTTTTTTTTATGAAACTGATTGAACTGAACCTTTCACACTTCAATTTGATAGAATAAAAATTTCCAAAATGAATAACTCTATCTATATGATAGAATTAATTGCAGTATCAAAGATTAAAAAATCAAAAATTACAGTAGCAGAGATGTACGACAAAGAAATTACTTACTCGGGCTGACTCATTATAAGTGGAAATTTTTCTTCTTCATGCAAAACCAGAGTGAGTGGTGGATGGGTTTTGGTAGACAGAGAGAGGGAGAGGAGAAACAGAGAGAAAGAGGCGTGGAAGGAAAAAGAAGAAGGGTTTTCGGTTCCAGTTCGACTTCTCAGTTCTCTATGAATTTTTGTGGAACCTAAGTAATATATTCCCCTTAACGTTTTGGATTTAAGACTTCTTTGTGATGCAAAGTGAAAGCTTTGGTCGGCTCCCATCGTGGACACAGTCACACGGTCATCTAGTTATAAATGGACAATAAACACAGTACGGGGCAGCTCACATTTCAGCAGTTTGATATTCTCTTCAAAGTGCTTAAAACATCTTATCAAACAACAACAATAGACATGCATAAATCTAACCAGGATATGCTGATTATACCCACATTAATGCTGACGATTTCTTTCTAAGAAACAACCAATAATAAACCTGGTAAGAAAGATTTCTTCTAAGCTTATTTTTGTAAAAACTAAACAAAACACAGTCAATCATTTAAACAAACACCTATTGAACATCAACTTATAAGCATACCCAAATTCAAAATAATCAAAACTCAATAATGAAACTCCAAAAAGATCCAAGCTTATCCCAATAATGAAACCCTCATTAACAAACACCAATAAGAATGCTATTACGGAGATTCGAAAACTTACTCTCTTTTTTTTTCTTCGTTTTTACCGTTTGGTCGCTATTCAACCTCCACTATGATAAGAGATGACCAGAATTGAACAATACCCCTTAAACTGAGTCCAAATCGAACGAAAAATATACTAATCTCCTCTCACAGTTGACAAACAAAAAAAACAGGACTGAACCCTAATTTCTCCCCTCTAATTTTCCCGTGGCCGCATACAATGCGAGAGAATAGTTATTGACGTAACGACCAAT
The DNA here is from genome assembly GCA_023531105.1 of Papaver atlanticum. Lineage (NCBI taxonomy): Eukaryota > Viridiplantae > Streptophyta > Magnoliopsida > Ranunculales > Papaveraceae > Papaver > Papaver atlanticum. Next base: position 1,626,721 of record JAJJMB010012776.1, read on the forward strand.
GTAAACCGTTGATTAGTAAGATTGTTTGTCAAAGATGATGGAATATAAATTGTACACGTGTTTCCTTTGTAATGAGTTCCCAGCCTCACGGGTAAAATGCGTGAATGACCAAACATATGGAACGGCAAACGTTAGGGCCGTTCCTGAGAAAATTTTGCCTTAAAGCGATTTTTTTTTATGCCCCCAAATATATTTTTTTCACAACTCTGTTTGCTATGTTAATATCGAAGCAAAATACTTACAAAATTTGTGGAATATTTTTGTTAGCAAAATACTTACAAAATTTATGGAATATTTTTGTTAAATCGACACAAACTCTCTAAGAATACAGACCCTAAATTCAAATCACCCAGAATTGAGTAATAAAACTATAATTATACCAAAAACCCCCAAAGCTTCAAAACCCTAACTCTTCCGTATCTATATGTATTAAGTGCTTTAAAATTAGAAAGAGAGGGAAATGAAAGGAATTATTGAGATACTTTTCTCAATTAGAAAGATTCAAAAATACAAGAGGCAAAAGAAAAGGAACAAGAATTATCCGTGAAAATCAGAGAAATTAACGAGTTTAAGAAATTATATTAGCAAGTTCCTAGACATTTATATCAATTAAACATTTTCCCTTTATATTATGTAGTTTCATGTATAAGTCTTTAAATAATTGTTTTCTTAAGAAATACCTCCAACATAAAACTAGGCATCTGATGCCCCTTGGCCTTGCTGCCCCAAAGTGGGCCTTTCCCTGATTCCCCATAGGGGCCGGCCCTGCAAACATACAAGTATTACACGGATTCGTAAAAATCACTTCAACGGCTTATGATTTGGCACTAATTTGTTACAGTATATTGCTTGTATAATATACCCTTTTCAATCAGTGGTGGAATCAGGATTCAAGATTGAGGTGGCTTGGGGAAAAAAAATTCGCACACTAGCAAACAAAAAAAATTGCGTTGGAAAAAAACCCCATTCCTACTTCGTGAGGGAGATGTAGGAGAGTAAGGGTGTGACTTCATTGTCGGTAGGAAGGGCACAATCATGAGGTCCCTGATTATTTCGATTAAACAATCTAGATCAGCAAGATAATTGTCGAAAACGTGCAAACAAAAACAATCAAGCAAATACATGTACACAATCCCGCACTGTTGCATAGTATATCAAAGAAAATACATGCCCTGCTCATACCTGTCCAGTTGGTTAAAACCTTTAATTGAAGCATCATTATCCACAAAGATATCCAACAATAATAAGAAATAAAATTGAATTAAAATTAACAAAATGATTGTTGGAACCGAAGTGATTTGTTACCATGAATGTTGTTTCAGTTACGCTCTTGCCTTATGACATGAATCATGGGTAATTTGTACCTTTTGTGCCAAAGTTATTAAGTGCTAAGAAAATGAATTACAAAGAGGAGGGTGAAAACCTAGTTATGTAGCAACAATCGCAGCAACACAGAAATGCCAATAAGGGAATTTACAGCTGTAAATCTAGTCATTCCAAAAAATTTATAATAATTAACGACAGCAAATTCCCATTACTTGAAAACCACAGCTCAATCAAACCCAACCCCCCTAAAAAACCACACAACTCAATTAAATCTAAGCATCCAGTTTCATACCAAATTCTCATTTCTTGATACCCAAACCATTTAAAACTCTTATAACACAGAAAATCACCTTACGTAGGGTTTCTTCTTTTTTTACCAAACAACTTAATCAGTTAAATCACCTTACCTAGGGTTTCTTCTTTTTGCCTCTTTCTCCCACTCGAACAAAACAAAGAAAACTTTCTTCTCTTATGCAATGAATTTGGATTTTACTAGATTCTTAATTCTTACCCTGGCTTGGCTATTGGTTACCTGGGCTTGAACTAACATTGGCCATCATTTACTACCTATGTGAATATATATTTTTTTGGTTAGGAGTGGCTTAAGCCAGGGTAAGTCTGTGCATACTTCCTTCCATGCCAGTTAAGCATAAAAAGATGAATATATGCATCTTGGGATAAATGCTAGTTAAGCAAAAAAACAACACTTAGTTCAATGGTTTGTAGTTGTAGTGTATCACTTAGTTTAGTGGTTTGGGAAAAAAAGATGAAGATGCATCTTGGGTTCAAATCAGCAACATTCAATTGAGTCAAAGTTCCCGACCTGATACCTTTTCGTTCGTGAAAATTACTAACGAGGAGCCTAGTTAGCAATTCGAAATTCGACAAACGTACAGAACGGCATATGTACGAGTATTATGAATTCGTGGGAGTTGAATTCAGTCAAAAATCCGGTCAACGGTTCATGATTCTTAAGTAATTCAAAACTGCTTACGTAATCCGTTTTAGAGACATAAAATCGGCACAAATAATTCACAATTTATTAAGAAACCTATTATAGGGGATCCTAGAAAAAGTTTTGAGGGCTCACAAAATGACAAAACATGGGGTTTCAAATAATAACCAACAAAACCCCTTATCCAACTATTTTATGTATTGGCTAAAATGCCCTCTATGAATTATTTGATTTATACTTAGTTTCTGAAAATCAAAATATCCAGATTAGTGAAGAAAGAAGAAAAAGTTTGAGAAAAACTTAGAAATTTAGGTTTTCTAAATCCAAATGAGTGGCTCTAGTAAGATTAGTGAGGTAGGTGAATCCTCATCTACCAAATCAAACAAAAATCCTTCAACTCCGATAGATAATCAAGAATTTCTAACCCAACCACAACCTCAACCTATACATGAAGAATATGAACACTATTATGAATTTAAAGAACCCAAAGAAGATGAATATCAAGAACCAAATGCTCAACAGAGTGAGGTATACCTCTAACTTAACTCCAATAACAATTTTTTTCTTTTAATCGCATGAAGTACGTAGAAAGTTGGATTTTTTTTTTTTGAAAACCCCCAAATCTGAACCGTAAGCAACATACGGTTTGGAAAAATTATCGACCAAACCGTAGACAGAGTGTACGGTTTGGAAAATTCATCTTTCCAAACCGTAGGATGGGTTTACGGTTTGAAATCTTCATAATTCCAAACCATCCAGAACTTACGGTTTGGAAAATATGAACTCCAAACCGTAGGCTACCTACAGTGATGTTTCACACCGTAGTTGCATGAATAGCATTTAATGATATTCATGCGTCTACGGTTTGGTTTCCAAACCGTACGTAATCCCAGGGAAGCCTACGGCTTGGAAACACCACCGTAGTCAATTACAGGGTGCTTTACGGTTTGGAGTTCCCAACCGTATCATAGTCTACGGTTTTCTTTCCAGACCGAATGTTTATGTTTTCAGATGCATATTTTTCTAATCCTTTACAATATTTTTCATATTTATAGCTCGATCTTCAACCTGAACCAATGGAAGAGCAACCTTCAGCTATGGGTATTTTGTCCGAAGATAAAAGTGCTCACAATGCCAACCACTTTGAATGGAAAGATTTAAAGGATGCAAAGAATCGAGAACAAGGGTTGAATAAGAAGTGTATCATAGTCCAAAATAAACAAGTTAAAATACAACTTTCAAATGGTTTGCGATTCTAGTGGGAAATATGAGAGTCATCAAAGAAAAGGTTATGAGTATCAACCAAAGACCACGGGGAAAAATAAAGTTATTCATACAAAGAAGACCGGGTGTCCCTTTACACTTCAATTTAATTTCAACCAAGAAAAGAAAGTGTGGTATATGAGTGAAGTTAAATCGGGTTATCATAACCATCCTATCCCGGAGAGTTTGCTTAATCATCCTTATCCGGCAAGGCTAAACCCCAAAGAAAAGAAGCTAGTAAAAGTGTTGACTAAAAAAAGAACAAGTCCTATTGATTTTCTAGCTAGTGTGAAGGTATTAAATAAAAATAACACATCTATCTTGTCTACCATCTACAATGAAAGAGAAAAAATTAGGAATGAGGAATGGCAAGATAGACTACTTATGCAACAACTATTGTATTTGGCGGAAAAGGCGAAGTACTCGGTAGCCTATGATGTAAATGAGAAAAAGGAGGTGATACATCTTTTCATTTCTCATCCGGAATTCGTAAGGTTGGCGAGATGCTTCCATCAAATACTTTTCATGGATTGCACCTATAAAACGAATAAGTACAATATGCCGATGTTGAACTTTGTGGGGCAAATGTCTACAAAGGCGACATTTAGTGTCGGTTTTTGTTTATTGAGAGACGAGACGAAGGAGAGTTATTTGTGGGCATTAGGAAAGGTAAAGTTATTGTACCAAGAAGGTTATACTCCTAAGTTATTGATCACGGATAAGGACCAATCATTGATGTGAGCAATAGAACGTTTTTTTCCCGACGGACATCATCATCTTTGCACGTTTCATTTATGGAACAATGTGCAAACTAATTGCAAGAACATGATTCAACCACCAAGGAAAACTGTGATGAAGATGATTAAGAAACTCCCGTTTGATAAACAACAAGAAGAAAAAGAGAAATTTGTTGAAGATGACAAAGTAGCCGCGGTTAAATGGGCTAGCTTCCAAGAAGAGTGGGACAACTTGACATGGTCGACCACGGAAGGAATGTATTTTGTAAGGGAGCGTATTCTATTTGACCATTGGTAAAGCTACCCAGAGGTGATAGCGTATTTGAAGAATGAAATATTAGATCCCCACAAGGAAAAATTCGTTAGTGCGTGGGTAAACAAGCATAAACATTATGACAACCAAGCTACAAGCACGGTGGAGTCATCTTACTTTCGATTCAAGAAGAGGTTGAATGGGTGCGATGGTGGTTTTTTTGTTATTTTTCAAGCTATGGAAGAGTACTTTAAGCGTGATCTCAATAGAGTTAATGAAGATTTTGAATTTAATCGATCTAGAAAGGATACTCTTTATTTGGATAACCATTAGCTCTGAGGAATTAATCACTATGTATCGCATTGGGCGATTAAGAAGATTATGAAGGAAGTGAACGCTTTGGAAAAAAATTATTCCAATGGAATGTATTTGTCCCAACATGTCGTCATTGGGCCTTCCATGTATGCATATTATAGCTAAGTACTCACCAAAGGTTATCCCAATCCAAGACATCGATCCTTTTTGGATGTAGTTGCATCTTTTCTAATGACTACACCCAAGTAGATCTAACGATTATAAAACTACTAACATTCAAGATTCAAAGATAAACAAGATGTAAATAGCATGAAAATAAAGATGAACACACTCATATAACGTAGTTCGGCCATTGAGACCTACATCCACGGGAAAGAAACTATCTTCTTTACTTATTTAGGTCTTACCCTTGAAAGAGTTACAAATATCACTTAGACTTCTCACTATCTCTTTTTCTAAATCTCTCTCTAGAATTCTCTGTAGAAAGACCATCTAAGATTACATGTCAATTTCCTTCTACATGGACTGGTATTTATAGACAAATTAGACTCGTGAAGGTGTGATCCGATCTCGCCGAGCTGGTGGAGCTGCCATAATCTTCTTATTACTTCGGACGAACTCTATACTACCCCTCGTGATTTCTTGCTTGGTTCTCCTTCCGAGTTATCTCGCTTTGTGCATTATCGTACTGCTCTTCCTTGAAGGGCATCGTACTGCACCATCCTTTGGTTGTGGTATGGATCGTCAGAGCCTTCTGATGCGATGTACTTTCGCCCACGTCTCTTCTGATCCTTCATCAAATGCTTTCCTTCTTTTTAGACTTGACCGTCTGAGTTGATTAGCCACTCCTCACACGCGTCATAATGTAGCATTGCAGCAGGCATCTCGATTCAGACGAAATCACCTTTTAGAGTATGATTCGGTACTTCTAACCTATCATCTTATCATGAGGCCACCTCTTGAGATGCTGACACGTGGTGTGTAACTGCTCCGTCTTTATTGCCACGTCCAAGGTTCTCTCCACGTCTGCACTTTTAGTGCGCTTTTACCTGTTGGACTTGAGGCGCCGGTTGATTGTCCAAAGGTTTATTATAAAATCTTCTTGGGAAGAGAATAATGTTTTTATTTTCTTTTTTTCAGAGATTTTACCTATTGGACTTGAGGCACCGGTTGATTGTCCAAAGGTTTATTATAAAATCTTCTTGGGAAGAGAATGATGTTTTTATTTTCTTTTTTTAAGAGTTCAGAACTTTTTCATTCTCTTTCTTCTATGTCTTTTCCTGTTCCTTCTGAACTCCTTGTTGGTTATAAAAAACTTCATTATGTCTGGCAGGGATTCTCCATCTCGAACTTCAAGATGGTAAGAGTTTTTTCCTTTTTCTCCTTCGTTTTTTCCCTTTTTAAGGTTGTTTTGATCAATGATTCTAGCCATCGTTTTTTAACTGTTCAGTTCTTCTAAGATCGCCATTGTCCTCTTCGCTTCTTTCTTGATGTTTTCACTGGTTTTTTCATTAGAGTATGTTCTGATCCTTCTCTTTTTCTCAAACTTTGCAGCGCTGAGAAGAGACCAATTAGACCTCCTAGTACCAGTCGCTCTTCTTGTATGTCTGATGCTGCTTATTTAGAAACTGTGAAGGCTAAACATCGCCTTCAGAGATTCGAAGTTACTTTTACTAGTGAGGAAGGTCAGACTAGTGTTTTGACCAAGAAGATCCTTGAGGATAATCCTTGTGGACCTAATGAGATCATCGTGGCGGTGGGTCAACTAGATGCTGGGCTTCTCCTTCCCTTATACTGTCCATTGGACTCATTCCAGTACGAGGTACTCTGTCGGCTTACCCATCAACGAGGCGTATTTCATCCTAATGGTAATTTTTACTGGATCGTCCGAGAAGGTTCTCGGCGATGTAAAGGTAAAGTTACTGAGAATGAGTTAAACGAGTTTGTCCCTTCTCAGAAGGATTTGTACACGCCTGATAATTTTGTGGAAAACTACTGGTGTCAGCAGTCCGAGAAGTTTGATGGCTTCGGAGTGGGAATTTCTAGATCTCGCCGAGCTCTGAAGGGTCCTTTGCTCATGTCCGATTTGGATCCTCCTAATGTCATCAACCTCACACTTCGGAAGACGCACGATCCAAAGTGGTTCTTAGTTCCACTTCGTATCGTAGGCCCCTATATTTATGGTTGGGATGAGCTTGGCAACGTTCTTCTAGGGCTTCCTGAGATGCATAATTATCTGTTATCTTACAGGCAATGGGAGCTAGGTAGGTTACTTCTCGCAAACGCCAATCGCAGTCTTCCCGAGCTATTGAGGATGCTAAGATAGAAAATATTGTATTAATGTTTTAACGTATATATACCTTTCCCCTGTTTTATATCTTAGCATCTGATGTCATTTCTTGACAGAGAGCGCGGGTGGCAGACGGTTCTGGCCCTTCTAGTGCTCCTGTGGAAGTTTCAGAACATGCTTTGGATATTGATATTTCTGTTTTGTTTGGAGATAGTGAAATGATTGAACTTGGTGAAGGGTTTTTTGAAGATGTGGATCAAGTGTTGTTGGATAAGTACGCTCATCCCGAGGGCACTGTTACCATATCGGACTCGGGAATGCCCCAGGAGAGTAACATCGCTGATAAGGGTGTTTCGTCCGATGGAGGTGCTCGGGTTGAGAGTAGTGGTGGTGGTGTAGTTACTGGTGTTCAAGGTGGTGGTAATATTGGTGGCACTGGCGTACCGAGTGCATTTATTAGTGGTTTTCCTTCTGCTCCAGGGAATCCTTATGTTTCTTCCCTCACCATTTTCGATGGAGGAGCCAGTGCGTCTGCGAGGTTATGCTCGGAGGAGTATACCTGGATGAGTGAAGACGAGGAATCACGGATCTTAACTTCGTTGGATAGGTCCACTCAGCATCATCTTGTGCAGGCGGTATATTTTTATACCTTAGTAAGTTTTTATAGTATAATTGCAATTTGCCCCAGTCTTGACTGGTGATTTTGTCCGATATTGTAGAGCAACAATTTGAGGGTCGGTATGCTAGACGAGACTTGGGTTGCTAGGAGGCGAACTAAGAAAATGGAGCACGAGAACCAGTAGCTGCGTCTCGCTGTGGAGATGGCTAAGCAGGAGGCTATGTCATTTCGTCAAGATAAGAAGGAGCTGGAAGGTATTTAATATCTCCCTTATCTAAAATTTTCGACGTAATAGTAGGTTCCATAGTTCTGAATTAGTCCCTCTATTGGTAGCCACCGTCCATCGTTTGTAGGATAAGATAGATTATATATATTAATGGTCGTAAGCACGCTAGAGAGATATGCAACCTAAAGCTCGATGTGATCTCTCATCAATGCAAGATCGATTCTCTAGAGCAAGAGCTTGAAGCTAGCAACAAATATGTGGATGTGCATCGTGATCGTATTGTTGAACTTCGTGCGATGTTAGATAGTGCTAAGCAGGTAGCAATGACCCGCTCGGACGAGATCAAGTTGCTCCGAGCTCAGAAGAATGAGCTTATTGAGTGGAAGTCCGATCATCTGCCCCAGTTAGCACAGGCAGAGGATGATAGGGAAGAACTCCAACGCCTTCAAAGAGCGTATGTGAAGCTTGATAAGGTGCATGATAGACATTACTTTCCTGCCCTTCTAGAAATGGTGACATTACTTTAACTGAGGCACACATCATTGCTTTAGATAATGAGAAAGCTCAATTGGAACAGACGTTATCTTCTATCTTAGATGAACATGAAGGTTGTTAGAGCATTGCTCGGTCGAAATCGCAAGCGTTTCTATCTCAATCTTGTTGTCAAGTTTAGTTGCCAAAACTATAAGTCTTGATTTATAGTCTACTTATAGCTAAGTCTTGGACTAGGATAGAAAGTGTAGTTGAGCTCTAGACTCCACGGCGTTCATCATACAAATACGAAGAACTACTCAAGGAACTGGTGGAACTTCATCGACTAAAAGGTATGTGGAGACTTGAACTTATCTATCACTCAAAAAGTCTATATACTCTATCTCCTATCTTGAGATAAAAGTCGTATTGCTATATAGACTTCGATTATACACATTTTCCATTTCGAGCCGAGTTTATCTCGCTTATCTATTTCTCAAAATATTTGTTGGTAAGCTTTCGCTTTGGCCAAGTTCATCTTTACAAGTGATGAAAGTCATGTTGATTATTTCAATATCTTGAAAATTGCTTTGATGAAAAATAGTGTGTGAATAACCTATACTTAACATCCTCTAAGAATGTTTCAATGATTGAAATAAAGAGTTTAGAACATGTAACCATCCTTGGATAAAAGCATATAATGTGTTCGCGCATTAGTGTATAAGTCCAAAACCGGGAACCAAATGTATGCATACTTGTGTGTGTATTAAATGGTTGATGGAGACTAGGTAAGTATGCGTACCCGTACGCATTCTGGTGGAAGTTCACGTCCGTGAATTTCTGCTGAGTTTGGAAATCAAAACAAACTCAATCCGCATACTGGCGGAAAGTTCACGTCCGTGAATTTCTGCTGAGTTTGGAAACCAAAACAAACTCAAATCCGGTTACTTAAGTACGCATACTTAAGTGTGTTACTTTCTAAAATTGGCTTATTCGTGAACTTAAATATATATAAACTAAGGAATGCATATTTGCAAACCGTGGCTATAAAGTTCATGAATCGATTGGAGTGAATCAAAACCGATTTTTCTTCGATTGTGTCTTGTATACTTCTATGAAATCTAAGCAATTGAACAACTCTCTAACTAGTTCTTTTGAGTCATTTGAACTAGTTAAGATGAAGATGAATATGATTGATATGAAAGTGTTCATATGGCTAACCATTTGGTTAACTACTGTTGAACCAACGACTTGTACACGTTTAGTTACGGTTACACAAACCTAAATGACGTATATTTCATTTGTGTATTACAAGCTAAGTTCGATCTAACGGTTGAAAGATATTAGATTGAATCTAATCAGGTGTTCATCTAACGGTGAATATTGAATGCTTTGTTACCAAGGTAACTTAGATTGCAAACCCTGATTTGGAGACTATATAAAGGAGAACTCTAGCAACTGGGAAAGTTAATCTCCACACCTCCTGTGTGATACTAGTTGTATATGCTAGAGTCGATTCTCCTTTAACCTTAGGTTTCTACCGAGACCCTATAAGTTAACGACTTGAAGACTTTATTGGGATTGTGAAGCCAGACCCAACTATTTTATCTGTAGTTGCATGATCTGATCTTGCTGTTTCTATCGTATTTAGTACAATTGTAAAATTGGCTCGAGATTAATTCTCCGATAGGAAAGATAAAAAAGTAGTCACAAACATCTTCGTCTCATCGTTTGTGATTCCACAATATCTTGTTTTGCTAGTCGATTAAGATTATTGTGAGGTGATTGATAATTCTAGGTTGTTCTTCGGGAATATAAGTCCGGGTTATCGATTGGTTCCTGTTCACCTTGATTTATCAAAAGACGGAACAAAACTTGTAGGTATTTTTGTGGGAGACAGATTTATCTATTCCCATAGACTTTTCTGTGTGATGATTTGTTTATTAAATTCTTCGACGTAAGGAGACGTAAGGAGCGCAACTCTTAGTTGTGGGTGAGATCAGCTAAGGGAATCAAGTGCATAGTATCCTGCTGGGATCAGAGACGTAAGGAGCGCAACTGTACCTTGGATCAGTGTGAAATTGATTGGGGTTCAAATACAGTCCAGACCGAAGTTAGTTTGTAGTAGGATAGTGTCTGTAGCGGCTTAATACAGTGTGTGTTCAATCTGGACTAGGTCCCGGGTTTTTTTTGCATTTGCGGTTTCCTCATTAAAAAAACTTCTGGTGTCTGTGTTATTTCTTTTCCGCATTATATTTTGTTATATAATTGAAATATAACAGGTTGTGCGTTGAATCGATCAATTGGTAAATCCGACCTTTGGTTGTTGATTGAAATTGATTGATACTTGAACATTGGTCTTTGGTACCGTTCAAGTTAATTTCTCTTGTATTCAATTTGACTCGCAGATTTCTATTTTCTTGAGTAAGTATTGAATCGAGAAATTGAGATATAACTCTTTGATATACTTTTTATTAAGATTGAGTCTGATTGTCTAGTTGATTCTCTTAAAAGTATATTGGAGTTAGTCCATACAGATTGCTAAGCGAATTATTGGGTGAGGTTGTTGTACCCCCACTTTTTCAAAGGTTGCCTGTTAGCAACTTTTGGTTTCATATATTTCATTCCTTGTGGAATTTCTGTTAGATTAACTGTATCTTTTCTGTCTCGCAGAGGCTCGTAAGCGCAATGCTAAGTTGCAGAAGCGGCTAGATAAAGTCATTTAGGAGAAGCAGAGCTTGGATGGGGAGCTCAATGAAATGGAGACTCGTCATTAAGAGAAGCTGGAGGATGAGCGTGCTGACAAGAAGAAGAAGATCAGCACACTTCATGCTGAGTATGCTGTCAAGATTACTAATGCATGTAAAGCCGTCATTCTGCTTGAGCGCCAAAGAGCTGCTGCAGCGACCGCAACCGCTACTGCTAATGTTGTGATTCCTCCTGAATCCGATTGCTCCTGGTGGTGGTGCGACCGAGGATGAAGGTCAGATGGATGCTGAGCAGGAAGTTCCTAATGAAGAATAGTCTTGATGTTCCTTTGCTTTTTCTTATTGTCTATGTTAAAAAAAAATTGTCCCTTTTTTGGTGTTACTCCCTCATGCTATTTCCGAGGCGATGTTCAAAGATACTGTTAGTAAGTCCTCGTGTTCCTTCCGAGGCAATGTTTAATGGTTTGTTTATTTAGCGTCCTAACTAAGTCCCCTTCTATTTTGGAGGCACTATTTTGCTAACCATTTTTTGGTAAGTCCTCATATGTAGGAGGCAATTAATACTTTCTCTTGAAGTAATTATTTATATGAAAGATGGTTTTTTCTGTTAGTTTTGTCATGATGCATTTTTATTTTGGATGCTCTGAGGGTAGCTTTTTGTGCATGCCATCGATCCAACCATGGGTGGCAAGGCCAGGGAGTGATCAGTTATTTAATTGGACAGGGCATCTCTTACGGTGTTGGTCTTGGATCATGACAAATTTCCCTACTCGCCTTGATTTTGTTCCTTGGTTTTTTAATAGTGTCCTGTTTAGGTTACACTTCCCCCTAGGTCAAGCGATCATATGTTTGAGTCACTCGTTGTTAACCATCGTTTGGAGGGCATATATCTCAGTCGAGTGATTCTTTCCTTAGCCAGAGACAAGTTCCCCGATTCTGGATATCTCATGTTATGGCAAGAAATCATCCGATTTCGTGATCGTGATGGCATTACCTTAGGTATGTTTCCGTCTTAGGTAGCTTAGGGTGTTCCCCGCTTCATCTCGCTTCATGAGGCTAGATGGCATTGCCTTAGGTCTGTATATCCGTCTCAGGCAGCTTAGGTATTTTCCCGCATCATTTTTTGTAGAATGGAAGGTGTGGCTAGCACCGTGCCATAGTCTTGATGGGCTTTGATTGTATAATGCAGTTATGAAATGATTATTCTACATGCAAGTGCAAAAAGTGATGAAAAAAGCTAAAGAAAAATTTTAAAGCAAAAAAGGAATATAGGCAAACAAATAAACAAAAAAGTACCAAAAAAGAAATAATCAAAGCAAATGAAGAATAAGTGAGCACAAAAGAGGAATTTTATTATTCTCAAAAGAGGGTTTATAAGCCCTTAGTACATTCAGGTAAGGTTTCATGACCTTTTACAAGTAGGGATTCAAACCCTATTTCCATAAATTGACCCTCTATATGACGGGCTGTTTAAACATTGTATTCCTTTAGATACTTGATATTCCAGGGGCGTTCTAGTTCTTCCCCCATTAGGATTGAGCAACCTCTATGCTCCATCACCTGCCTTGGCGATGACTGTGAGTGGTCCTTCCCATATTGGTGCAAATTTTACCGACTCGCGCTGGTATGGCGGAATCTCGCGCCAGACTTTATCGCATGGGCTAAATTGTCTCGGATGGACGCGTTTGTTGTATTCTCGAGCTAACCTCCGATGGTAATTTTATATCCTTTGGAGAGCTATTTCTCGGGTTTCCTCGAGATCGTCGAGCTTAGCGAGTATCATGTCCGAGGTTAGGTTCTTTTCCCAAGCCTCGGTCTTAGTTGTTGGGATCATCGCTTCGGTCGGTATGATCGCTTCTATACCATATGTTAGAGCAAAAATGGGTCATCCCTGTTTTCTCTCTTCTGGTGATCTGATAGGCCCATAGAACATTATGCAACTGTTCACACCAGCTATCCCCATGTCCATCCAGCTTCTTTTTCAGCATGTCGGCAATAGTTTTGTTAGTTTCCTCTGCCTGGCCATTACTATCGGGGTAGATGGGTGTGGATTTGTTCTTTATGATCTTGAAGGAGTTAAAGAGGAGATAAATGTTTTTCCCTCGGAGTTGGTCCCCATTGTCTGATACGATGGCAGCTGGGATACCGAAACGACATATAATGTTCTCAAAGAGAAATTTAAAGACATCGTGGTCTCTGATGTACCTGAGGGCCGAGGCCTCTACTCATTTTGTAAAGTAATCCGTGGCAAGGATCAGGTATTTTCTTTGCCCTGTACCGACTCGTAGAGGTCCTACGATGTCGACCCCCAATTTGGAAAATAGCCAAGGGATTAATACATACTTGAGATCCATGGAAGGGGCATGCTTCCGTTTTCCAAAATTTTGGCACTCTATGCACCGTTGTGAAGTTTGTTTCGAGTCTTCGTTCATACGAGGCTAGAAATATCCTTGTAGTCTGGCTTTGTGATCTAGGGATCTTCCCCCGCTATGATTTACAGCATATCCACGATGTATTTATTTCAAGATTTGCTGACCCTCGGTGACGGATAGGCATCTGAGCAATGGTCCGAGGTATGACTGTCGATACAGTATTCCACCTCTCAACTAGTAATTTCCTAAGCGAGATATCACCTTGTGGGCGAGTTTTTGGTCGATTGGAAGATTTTCGTTAGCTAGATATTTTATGATTGGAGTTCTCCAATCGTCCTCGGGTGGAGCATCTTGGCTTGTATCTAAGTTAAGAAGTTCCATGTTTTCTTCTATGGGGATGGAGGGATGTAGTACCCTATTGATTCTCACGGTTGTAGCCAGTGGATCTGCCATCATGGAGGCAATGAAAGCTAGAGCATCTGCGTGCCTGTTGTTATTCCTGCATAGATGTCAGAAGGTGATGTTAGGTATCTGTCCGATATAATGCTTGGCGAGTTGCAGGTATCGCTGCAAACATACATCGGACGCTTGATAAGTCCCATGAATTTGTCGTATGACAAGTTGTGAGTCACTTGTGAGTCTCACTTCATCAATCCTGAGTTCGGTTATCACTCGGAGGTCATTTATGACTTCCTCGTACTCTGTTATGTTATTTGTAGTGGGGAATTCTAACCTTAAGCTGTAGACGATCCTTCGACCTTTCGGAGTCATAAAGACCATTCCGATGCCGGATCCTTCCGAGTTACATGACCCGTCCACAAAGACTTCCCATCGCCTTGGATTTTCTGAAAGAAGTAGTTTGGGTGGGTCGTCTAATTCGTCATCCATCCCTTGGATTTCCTCAATCTCATATGTATCGTCGAGAGGAAAATCGACTAAAAAGTCCATAACAACTTAGGTCTTAATTTCGGTTTGAGGCTGATATTTAACCCCATACTGTTTAATTTGAGCTCCCCATTGTGAGATTCTACCTGCTCTGTCTGCATGGTCTATTATAGACTCTATTGGAGATTTTGTAATAACAGTCACAGTGTGTGCATGAAAATATGTTCACAATTTTTGCGTCGCATACACTAGGGACAGCACAATCTTCTCGATTTTCGAGTAGTTCTTCTCCGCAGAGGTCGGAGTTTTACTTATGAATTAAATGGTTTTTTCCACTTCTCCGTCTATCCGAGTTGGCACCGCACTGATTGAAATATTAGTCGTAGATAGGTAAATGTAAAGATTTTCGCTTGGGTTTTGATTTTGCAAGATTGGCAAAGTGGCCAGGTGTTCCTTGATTTTTTGAAATCCTTTTCACACTCAGCACTCCATGAGAATTTTTCGCCCTTCTATAGAGTGTTGAAGAAATCCTTACATTTGTCGGACGATCTAGCTATGAACCTTCTTAGGGCTGCTAAAAGACCATTTAGTCTCTGCATATCTTTGACTGTGGCAGGCGAGGGCATTTCTAATATGGCTTGCACCTTAGCCGGGTCAGGCCCATTTGTTTGAATGTCTCGTAAAATAAAATCTCGATGGAACTTCCTCCCTCAATTAGTATCTTAGGCATGGCCCATGGTAACGCCTTCGGCTTTTCCTCCTCGTCCTCGTGTTCAGGGAGCGCGATGGCCATCGTGACCACTAGGGGATCGTTATGATTTCTTCCACCGTCTGGTGCTTCTGTGGATGAAAAACTGATTGGTTGTTTCATCCAGTCCTCCATGGGAGGTTCTTTTGCTATGCTAAAGACCTCATTGCTTTCAAAGTTTCGTTTATGAATTCTGCCTATAATAATTCCTTCAGGTATGGGAGCATTTATAGCCGAATGGGATATCGTGTTGCATCCCAAGTACTGCGCTTCGCGTAGGATTCCCACATGATGTATGGGTGGCCCCATCACCTGTTGGGTCACTGGTTGTGCGATGTACTCCTGGAGTTTTCCGTCGTCAGTCATATCTTGCACCATTTTCTTAAGATCTTTACACGAGTCTGTCGGGTGGCTATAGAAATGGTGGAACTCACAGAAATTTGTTCTGTTTTTAGCGTGCTCGTGATATTTCCCTCTATTCCATGGGAAGTTAATCTTATACTTTCCGTCGACCTTTTTGAAGATCTCGGAAATGGGAGTATTCAGTTTAGTGTAGACTGGGTCTACAAATTTTCCCTTTTTTGGTTGGCTATGGTTCTCCCTTTCCATCCTCCACTTGGATGTTTATCGAATCATGTAGATCCATTGTTAGATCGCCTTGCTCCTCAAGCTTGTGTTTGAGGATTTTGTGGTTCTACCACGTTGGCTCCTCTGCTGTTTCCTCGGACTAACTTGTCGTAAGTCCCATCTTGGAGTTATTCGAGGGTTATGAAGTCTTCCTGGATTTCTCTTAGCCTCCCGAGGCAGGGAGGCATGGTTTCATACATTCTGACGAATATGGGGTCTGTCTTACGCAGACTATTTTTGAAACCTAAGATCGCGTATTTTTCGAGGACTCTTCCGATCTCGGCACATAACTTTCTGCAGCAAGTTACGAGAGGCCGGAGCGACTCGTTCGGCCCTCTGGTTAGTTGGAACAACATGTATATTCCGGGTTTGACTCGGCAATTGTGCATGTACGCCTTTAAGAATAGCTCAGATAGGTGGGCAAACGACTTGACCGATTCTTTCGTCAAGTTATTAAACCACATTAGAGCTTCGTCTCTTAGATTAGATGGAAAGAATTTATACATTACGACGTCATACTGGCTCCATTGTGTTAATGTCATGCGATAAGATCTGAGATGTTCAACTGCATCATCGGTCCCATTAAATGGAGTTGCGAAAATCGGAAGGGAACATTTCCTTGGAAATGGTTGTGCCAACAGGCTCTCCGCTAGGGGAGATTGTCCTGCCTCTTGCATTACTTCTGCCAATTTTTGGCCTCCTTGTCTCCCTGTGGCTTCTTTGTACATCGCCTCGAGTTGGAAAAGTCGGACCTGCAGTTGGTCGTCAATGTGCCTCGTTTTGGCTTTCTTCATTCGTCATTGATCTCTCTCAGGCGAGAAAGAAACTTATGGATGAAAATATCCTGATCGTCCTGATTCCTCATCGGACTGTTCGGTATATGACACCGGTTTAGAGATAGATGACTTTTCTTTTAAAGTCTCTCCTCGCTTGGTATTTCCAGTTGTTGGGTTCTCGGCCACGTAGTTGGTTCTAGCATCGTCTTCTTTCTTCTTTTCTCGCTTGTGCCTAGAGTTAACGTCGGATGACCCTTCCGAGGGGCTACCCTCCTTGCTCAGAACTCCTTTGCTTCCCTTGGGAAACCAATCCTCCATATCCTCGTTTGAAGTATCACGGATGTGGACACGTTCATCGTATTCCAAGTTTTCAAATGGATTGTCCTCCTCGGGGATATCCTTCATAATGGTGAGTGGCATCTTTTTCTTCGTTTTGCGTTTTAGCTTACGATTTCTCCTTTCTAGTCTCCTGTTATGTCATTCTAACTTTCTCATCCTTTCCTCCTGCGCCTTTTGCGCTTTCATGATAACTGCGAGAGCCGCGGTGGTGTTATCGAGGCTAGAAGAATTATCCTTCTTAACACCGTTATCTTCTATCTATTTTGGCAAGTGATTCAACCCTCCTGGCTGAGTCAAGTAAATATCACCCTATCCTTCGAAGGGATTTCCCTTTTCGTCAGAGCTAGAGTTATCTGTTAACCCTTCCCGATATTGGTTATCAGGATGTCCCTCTCCTGGGAGCACATCGTTATGGATAGCTTCGCCTGGATCCATCTCTTCTAGTCCCTCAGGTTGGGCTCCGCCAGTTTCTACTTGGCTCGTACGAGCGGATCGTATCATCACCATCGCCTTATCTGCGATATATGCGATAATACTTAATATGTATTTTCTCTCAGGAAAGTGGGACCCTAAGCTTGCAGGTCATGTGCAATTACTAAGTCATAGTTCAGACAATGCAGTTTTGGTACAGAAACTCTTCAGTGAATTTCGGAGACATGTGATGATGTTCAAACATTCCCCACTTGGATAAAGTTTTGGTGATATAAAAAAGGTGTTTTGCTTCTCTTGTTTTTCGAGTAAACTAACTCCTTCTACACGTCATACCTTTAATGGGAAAAAACCAAGTTACAACAATTGAGCACATCTTCCCATTTTAGGAAATATTTCTCATTGTCTTTAATTTTTGGTTTGAACAAACTTTAAGTTTGATAGATGATTGTGTACTCATTAATCCTTCCCCTTGACTTAGACTTAGATCTCTAAGAAGAAGATTTTGGGTCAATTTGAGTTTCTAGGGAGATGAAGAACATTATGGCTAGTTCCTCTTTCAACGTCATTTCAACTATCGTAGTATAATTTTCTACAAAGCTTACAAACTGAAACTTTTTCCCAGCTCTTTCACGGAGGAGATCGTATGAGTGTTGTTTTGAAGTAGTTAACTCCATTTTCACTCCGACCTTTAACTCTCCTGACCTCTTTAGGAAGATACTAGAAATCTTAGAATAACAAAAAATCTTAAACGAAATCGGTGAAAAAGGTGTAGATCTAATGTTTCTGAGGCTCTTCAAGACTTCACTGACCGTATAGATGGTGTTGCATCCGAGATCTACTCATGAGTTTCATAGAAATCTACATAGTGGTGTGAGAAACCACTTCTCTTTGAGAGATTATGAAAAAACTATAAAGTTTTACAAAGGAGGTAGACTAAATCTTCATACCTCCCTGTTTCTAGCGCTAAAATGTAGTTGCATCTTTTCTAATGACTACACCCAAGTAGATCTAACGATTATAAAACTACTAACATTCAAGATTCAAAGATAAACAAGATGTAAATAGCATGAAAGTAAAGATGAACGCAAGCATATAATGTGGTTCGTCCATTGAGACCTACATCCATGGGAAAAAACTATCTTCTTTATTGATTTAGGTCTTATCCTTGAAAGAGTTACAAATATCACTTAGACTTCTCACTCTCTCTTTTTCTAAATCTCTCTCTAGAATTCTCTGTAGAAAGACCATCTAAGATTACATGTCCATTTTCTTCTACATGGTATGGTATTTATATAAAAATTAGACTTGTGAAGGTGTGATCCGATCTCGCCGAGATGGTGGAGCTTCCATACATCTTCTTATTACTTAGGACGAACTCTATACTACCCCTCGTGATGTCTTGCTCGGTTCTCCTTCTCGGTTTTCCTTCCGAGTTATCTCGCTTTGTGCATTATCGTATTACTCTTCCTTGAAGGGCATCGTACTGCACCATCCTTTGGTTGTGGTATGGATCGTTCGAGCCTTCTGATGCGATGTACTTTCGCCCACATCTCTTCTGATCCTTCATTAAATGCATTCCTTCTTTTTAGACTTGACCATATGAGTTGATTAGACTACTCCTCATACGCGTCATACATGTAGTATTGCAGCAGGCATCTCGATTCAGACGAAATCACCTTTTAGAGTATGATTCGGTACTTCTACCCTATCATATTATCATGAGGCCACCTCTTGAGATGATGACACGTGGCGATTGTTTATTTTACCCTCACATTGGAGACAACTTAACTTCAATGATCCGTTACCCTATGAAGGTTTTTGAGAAGTGTTTTGCGACACCGAGGCATACAAAGAACTATTTGACAAGTATGCGTATCCGGCTCAAAGACAACTTTGGTTGTATGAGTTACGGAAATTCAACCGGCCCCACACGTCAAATGATATTCTTGAACCAACCAAGGGGAAGGGAAAGGGTAGGCCTCCATCTCAACAAACAAAGAAATAACGGAGGGAATAAGCCAATAGAATGGTTCAAGAAGGTCCACAATTACCGGCTTCAATCTAAAGAGATCTTTCAGGTTATTAGCGCTTGAACGCCTTGTATAAGGAGGAGGTCATTGAAGGAAAAGTTAAGGCTACAAACAAACATAAATTAAATGAAATGGAAGAAGGCGGACCAATTCGAGATAGTTAAGTAGAGACTAAAGGCCCCAAGAAGACGGTTGTTCCATCCCAAGAAGGCTCAACAATAAAATTTGCTTGTGGAGTTCAAATCAAAGAGACGGTTGTTCCATCCCAAGAAGGCTCAACAACAAATGATGGTAGTGGAGTCCAAATAAGACTTGGTAATTGGTGTTAAGAAATTAGCAAGAAATCGAGGTAATGATGTTAAAGGAAAAGCACCGATGGTCGAGCCGTCACAAATCACCCCACAAAGAGTTGTTAGTTGTGAGAAAAAAATGGTTTATTTGGAAGTAGGTCCGATGATATGACCCCCTATATATGAGGAAGGTAATTATATTCGACCTACGTACACAATATTTAAAAATTATATGCACTTTTTACCACATTTTATCCATGAGTACGTGAAGTCCACCGACGATGATGTGTTCGTAGATCAACTTAGACCTTTTGAGGATGCTAAAGATTGGGGTGACGACCAAATTTGTAATGACCCTTCCCTCCACTGATATTGTCCCTACTTAGCCACTGCGCTTATCCGGCAGTGTAGGGTTTTCAACGGGCATCGCTGCGGTTATCCGACAACAACTTCCCAGGAGGTCACCCATCCATGGATTGCTCCTGCCCGAGCACGCTTAACTGCAGATTTTTCTGCCAACTCTGTAGCCAATTGTACTGAAAAGGCCTTGGTGTTAGGGAAGGAAAAACCATTACTTATATTCCATTCGGCCAACTACTGCCGAATATCGGGGTATTACAATACCACCACCTTAAATTGGAGACGTCCTCGGCTCTGGAATATATATACAAGCCCAGATCTCCGACGTTCCCTTCCCCTCATGAGAAGCACCTGGACCAATCTCTCCAGCATACCTTCTCATCCTCGGCAGGTGAGCCGTCGTCGGCTCTGATACCATTTGTAATGATCCATCCCTCCACCGATACTGTCCCTACTTATCCACTGCGATTATCCGGCAGTGTGGGGTTTTCAATGGGCATCGCTGCGGTTATCCGGCAGCAACTTCCCGGGAGGTCACCCATCCCTGGATTGCTCCCACCCGAACACGCTTAACTACACAGTTTTCTGCCAACTCTTGAGCCAATTGTGCTGAAAAGGCCTCGGTATTAGAGAAGGACAAACCATTAGTTATATTCCATTTGGCCAACCACTTTCGCATATCGGGGTATTACAAAATTACTTATGTAAGACAAAAGTGTTTGCTGGAACAACGTTTTTTCCCCGGTTTATACAAGCCAATGATGAGATGTGGAAGAGAAGAAACGGAGGAGGTGCTAAATGAGAAGTTCCAAGCATTTGAACGACGTTTAATGGGAAACATTAGATTGACAAGTGAATATTAGATGTCAATGTCAATATGTGGCTATCTACTCGCCAACTCATTCCATTGCGTTATTCATACTTTCTCATATGGATATAGTGCTACATACGCACCAACAAGACTATTTTTACCGAAGAAATGTCACCAAGGAGAGTCATCATGGGGTTTGTGTTGATAGACCATTTTATCGGCCTCCAATTGAGAGAAGATTTCCCATTACCTCCATTAAGGATGGGAGACGGTGGTGATGGCGAAATACCCAAGGGTTGGTGTAATCGGTTCGAGGAAAGGTTTGAATTTTTGAGGGCATTACAATTGTCGAGGGATGCCCCATGTGAACTAGTTATGAGTGACGAAGAGGATGAATAGATATAGTGAAAGGTGGTGAAAAAGCTTTTGTATGCTTCATTATCAATAAAATTTGTATTTTGAATTACTCAATTGTGTTTTTTCATTCATTCAACCACATTACAACCATATCACATAAGTAAATCATTAGAACCCTCTACTCGTACGACTATTCAAGAAGTCCTTAAGGATGGAGAAATGAGCTTCATAATTGAAATTTGAACCTTTCCATTTTCTCCATTCCTTTTTAGCTTGATCTACGACTTCAACATCCGTTTCACCTCTAAGTCGAAGTTCATTACAAATACGAAGTAATTCCATAAATTCTTCAACTTATTTGCGTATGAAACCAAATCGAACATTCAAATCCACTCCCACACGGTTATTCGTATTACCGATCTCGTTACAAAAGTTTTCATAGATCTTTACCCAATAACTAACACTCACCAAACCACCTTGCCTTCGTTATTCTCCTCTCTTTGGATAACATAGTATATAGTTTTTGCAAATAGACAAGTCTTCATCCAAAGTGAAATTGGGTTTAGCCATTTGTAAGATTTTTTGGGAAGAAAATAGATTTAGAAGGTGATTTTTTGATTTGTGATGAGTGATATATATATAGGTAACTTGAAAAGAATATGCCTAACAGATATATTATTCAATAACAACCTAAATTAGTCTTCCAACGGCTCTTTTTTCAACTAAATTAAAAAAAAAAAAAACATTTTTGGAAATACTCTACGTTTTGGAAAAGTAAATCGACCAAACCGTAGGCAAAGATATGGTTCTCTTTCCAAACCGTAGTACTGTCCATTATTTTTTCGGGTATACTTACAGTTTGAATTTCAAGCCGTAGTTCTGTCAATAATTTATTCTGGTAAAGTTTTTCAGAAACATCCTATGGTTTGAAATCCAAACCGTAAGTTCCCCTGAGATAGATTACGGTTTGGGAACCCCACCGTAGGAACAGTTTGATCGCATAAAAATCTAAATTTTGGGTTTAACATACGGTTCAAGTTCCAAACCGTATGCGCACTTTGATTTCAAATAACCCAACTTTTGGGTTTAACATACGGTTTGAGTTCCAAACCGTAGGTGCACATTTATGTTACAAAAATCTATCTTTTGGATTCAAAAAGATCCATCATAAAAAGAAACTAACTTGGTCAACTAAAGGTCATTCATTTAAACTAAATTTAAAGTCTTAACACGAGAAATTCATAATCTAACCTAAAAGAAAGAAGTCCATAATCCATCATAAAATAAAGACATAGTCTTAACACGAGAAGTTCATAATCCAACCTAAGAGAAAGAAGTTCATAATCCATCATAAAAGAAATACATAGTCTTAACACGAGAAGTTCATAATCCATCCTAAGAGAAAGTACTTCATAATCAATCATAAAAGAAAGAAATTCATAGTCTTAACACGATAAGTTCATAATAACCTAGCCACGAACTTTACCATCTCGACCACCTTGGACACCTCGACCACCACATCTAGCTTTTGGTTGAGCTTGAGTTTCAACATCCTCTTGAATTCTTCGTGGGTAGAAGAAGAAGCTTCGCTAGATGAAGACCGGTTCCTCTTGGTACCACTTGGTTTGGCATCGTCACTTGAAGCACTTGAATATGCAAAGAGACCTTCTTTTTCAGGGTTGAGCATGTATTTAATTTGGTTCTGCAGTTTCTTCAATTGTGGAACCGTCATCATTTGGTTAGCATTAATGCAACCGGTAATGTCCTTGAAAACGACCTTACATCTTGAAGCCTAGTACATATCAAAAGAACATCAAAAACTTGTATATAGTTCAAAAACTTGCATTTAAATAAATTCTAAATTTAGTAGCGTAATAACATACCATAATCAAGGCTTGATCCTTCCAATGCTTCACCATCTTCACTAGCTCATTCTGTGTTTTTGGACTAACCTCTTTGTTTTTATACTTTGCCGCTTCTGGATCCATATTAAGCACATAAGGATGACCCCACTCAATAAACCAAGGCAAGTAATTGTCATCGTCTTCGCTAGTGTTATGAATTGGTGTTAACTCATCCAATTTAAGTTGGTAGTGGAGTGCGGTATAGTTTTTCCAACAGGCGACCATTGTTGTTGGGGTGAAATTTAGTTTCACTGAGGTGTTAAAAAATCTGAAATGGCGGAGTGTTCTTTGTCTAACTCAAAAGATTCTTCGGTAACTTTCTTCTGGAATACCCAAGTTGACGTAGAACTCTACGAGGATTGTACATCACAAACCCTGTAGGATGATACAACGGTCCGTTGTAGGTTGACGCACTTGAAATTTCGCGTTAGTCAACTCGATTATCATTGAGCCTTAGGTATGGGTCAAACACCACCTTGTCCACTGACATAACGTCCAACTCTTCCATAATCTTAGCAATGAACGACTCTTTATGCTTCTGTTGAACTCCAGTGTAAGGGTATCTCCTTCTAGTAAGTAAATGATTATGCCATTTTGAATCCTCACTTGGCCTCAACGTAGGAAAATGGTCATAAACCCATGACTGCACAAAAGTGAATGATACATACTTGGGTATGCTACCTAGAAAGTCGAATTATAAATGAAATTTGAAAATCAGCGAAAATTACTTGGACAATCAAAACATTTCCTCCAACTTGAAAGCAATTCCATCTTGTAGCTTTACCAAGATTATCAAACAAATAAGAAAGGGTTGCGGTAGCCCATGAGTAATGCGGTACCTCGTTATTCATATCAAGAGAAAGTTTCTTCAACAATTGGAGATAAGAAGCTTTGACCAGGTTACCCATAAGATCGGGGAAAATGATGATGCCAAGACCATACAACAAATAAGCAATAGATGTATGCCTAATGCTATCTTCGTCCATCAATTCATGTTGTTCATTCTTTTTGGATCCTTCAAACATTTCCCTCAAATTCTTCAATTTAATCTTTCTTGCAATGTTGACTGCTACATTTGTTTCATTCCTCTTTCTTACCCTTTTGTCTCTAGGTTTGGCTCCAGCGACGCGACAAGTTCAAACTTCTCTTCCGCCATTCCCTTTTCTCACCCAAGACACTCTTTATCCAAGTCACAAAGCTTGTGAAAAGGCATTGAGTCGTTAAAACCTTCAAAAACAGCTTTACCTTCCACGGGAAGCCCAGTAATTTGATTAACATCGTCAGGGGTGATGGTCATCTCGCCAAACGGAAGATGAAAGGTGGTGGTTTCGGCCCAAAACCTTTCTCTGAATCCATAAAAGGTGACAATATCGAAGTTCTTTTGCGCATACTCAAATGCAGACCATAAACCCGAACCTTCTACCAAGGCTTTAACAGCATCACATTCTTCCTCCAATGGCCAATAAAGAGCTGTTTGACGCTTTAGTTTAGGAACCGCTTTTGTATGATCCTATACAAAACATGAAATTGTTAAAGAAAGATTAAATAATGGTAAAAAAAATTGAGAATCGACAAAGTTAAGGAAAGATTTTTACCTCTGTTGCACAAACTCTTGTAGCCCATGAAGTTTCATAACTAAATAAGACTTCGCCCCCATCTCTAGGAAAACCCCAAGCACTTCCATCCGCCTTGGGCGGCATTAACACCATAGCCTCGATCACTTATTTTGCTGAAGGTGGAGCTTTATACTTCTTATTTCCTTTGCCTTCGTCATTATTTGTAGGTGGAAGATATACCTTCATTTGTAGGTGGAAGATCACATTGTTCTTCAATTTCAGGATTGCTTTGTTGAGCAACTGCAAGTACAGGTTCAGTAACTTCTTCTCTTGGTCCACCAATGACGATACTTTTGTTCCTTTGTTGACCACCCAATTGAATCTTGTTACGAGGCGTTAGAGTCCGCTCATGACTTGGTATTACTTCTTGCGATCTCTTCTTCTTTCCCTTATCCTTATCCTTACCCTTTGGTTGTCGATTCCTAAAATTGTCAACAACTATGTTTAATACATACAATGAAGTAAACAAAGTTGAAAAATGAAATTAGTTAACACACGGTTTGCAAACCAAACCGTAAGCAAACACAGTAAAACCTACGGTTTGAAAAAACAAACCGTAAGCAAGCCTGAAAACCAAACCGTAAGGAAAAGCAGTTGAACCTACGGTGTGAAACAATCAACCTACGGTTTGGAATTTAGGGTTCAATTTCTATCGCTGAAGAATACCCTACGGTTTCATTTCCAATCCGTACTAAAAAATCGTTATACCTACGGTTTGGAAATTTGAATATTTCAAACCGTAAGCAAAAGCCGTAAAATCTACGGTTTGGTTTTTTTAATATTACAAACCATACGTACGTACTGCCTACAGTTTGGAAATTAAGAACTCCAAACCGTAGGCAGTTCTGAAACCATTTTTTTAAAAACCTAATTCAATCTAATTTACCTATGCGTGCAACAAAAACCAGTGAAAGAAGATGGGTTTTTTTATTCTTACCTTACTGAAGTCATTGCGGGTGTTGGAGCTCTTTGATTGTTCAATTCTTCATCTTCATCTAATTCCTTATTTGGTATTGCATGTGATTGATTCACTGATTTTGGCTTCTTGTTTGTTTTAGAATCGTTTGTCCGTCCTATAATCTTTGTAGAAGTTTTAATCGACGATGAATAATATTGAGAATCGACGATTAATCGAAAAAGAGGCGATGGGGGTGATGGAGGAGATGGAGAGGAGATGGAGGCGATGGAGAGGAGATGAAGAGAAAGTGAAAAACTGATTTCTTTTGGTTTAGGTTTAGGTATTTAAGGGGTGAAGGATATTTTGGTAATTTTGAATATGGTTTAGGTCCCCCTTTATCATCTTTTAGGACACTAGAATCCTTATGAGCCCTCAAAACTCAAACCTTGGAGCCCCTATAATAGGTTTCTTTATTAAATACAAAAATAAATAAATTAGAAATTGCTAGATTTGTGTACTATCTATGTACATTATCATCGGCCAACCTTTCGTCCAGTGGAGTAGACATTGGTAAATAAGTTAGGCGGTAGGACTCCGGAGTCCGGACCTCTACAGGTGTACTTTTTGGAATAACACGGAAAGGAGGGGAAGGGAGAAATCTATTGGGCCTTAAAAGACGTTATTAAGCAGGCCCAGTAGCTACTTGGAACAAATGGGCAGGGATATTTGGCCGAACTAAAACGCCGCATTCTGATTCAATACTCCAAGTCGCGTATAATTCGTGAAGCTCACATTTCACAAATAGTGCGGAGAATTACTAAAAGAGGCACTTCACAAGGTCCCAAATCCGAATGCATGCTAGGTTGTTAGCAAGTTCTACCTAATAACTTCATGATGAAGCGGCCTGCCACGCACTTAACCATACCACCATACATTTGCGCGATCACAACAATATTGATTGATGGTATTAATTGATACGTCCGTCAATTAATGTACATCCCAAGGGGTAGTAGATGTACAAGCACAAAAGAAGAAACAACCGCAATAACTCACCGGAGGCATCATCCATTATAAATATATAGTAGTACTTCATACGATGTGATCATTAATAAAAAGTTATTCTTTTGTTTCACTAATCAGAAACCAAGTAATATACATCCATTTTGAACGCAAATCATCCATTTACACAAGAGAATTTTACATCACAACTTCAACAAATCATTAAAATGGAATAAAAAACATACCCAATCTTCAAAACTACATATTACAAAAAAAAAAAAAAAAAAAACACCAAAATCTTTACAACAACTTACACCAAAACAACTTTAATAAACACATTAAACTGAAATCAAAACATACTCGTGCTTTAAATTACATAATCCAGAAAAAGAATCACCAAAATCTACACAGTAAGACTCCAAAATAAAAACCCTAACTCCGTAAGATACTATTCACAGAGTTAGGTCAAAATCAAACAATAAATCAATAGAAAACCAACAAAATCAAAATAAACAACAATAATAGTAGATAATGTTTTATACCTGATGATAATCACCAACACAATCAAACTAAACAACAATAATAGTAGATAATGTTTTATACCCGATGATAATCACCAACAATAATACTATTAACTTGCTCTTGATTGATACATCTGTCAATTAATGTACGTCCCCAGGGGTAGCTGCACAAGCACAAAAAAAGAAACAAACACAATGACTCACTGGAGGCATCATCCATTATAAATATATATAGAAGTACTGCATACGATTACGATGTGATCACTAAGAAAAAGGTATTCTTTTGTTTCACTAATCAGAAACCAAGTAATATACTGGGAGGAATCATCTTCACCGGTTAAACTCAAGACTCCATCCATGAAGCACAACATGATTAACTCTTTCTTCTTGATGGTTCTCGTGGCCATAGCTGGCCTCCAAGTTTCCCATGCCGTAAGTTCAACCAAACTATATACCGCCGGCAAATCAACAATTTTTTTTACTGTTTTATTTATTTATTTCTTTGTTGTTAGAATGGTAAGTGAGGTTTTTAAAGGGCCCGAGCTTCTAACCTCAAAGCAATAGAGTCTATCTCGCGATCATGATTTTATATTTATTTACCGTTAACATGTTTGTTTGGTTGGATATATGTAAAGATTGAATAAGTTTCTGGATTTTCTGTTTAAGCAGATCCGGGGACATGCAGTTGAAGATAAAATCATCAAGACCGTTACTGTCAATCCAAATATAGTTCAAAATCTGGGAGCTGATCGGGATAAAGATTGGGTACCTATTAATTTTTTTTATTTTAATTTGCTATATATTTTTTAAGCAAAAATAAAATAGTGATAATATCATTTTTCCTCAAGGGGAGGCTGTATGTCTTTTTGATGAAAAAATATGTCCTATTAATTTTAGCTCATGAGGTGTGCCACGAAAAGGTTGTTATACACTGATTTTCAAACCTAATGCAAAAGAAAAAGAATTTTTTTTTTTTGTAGGATAATGAGATTTTACCAATGTCTTTACCTAAAACCTTGATACGACTTTGATATATATTGAATCTTTTAATTAGAGAAGTTCACAATATTCCTAAAATTAAATAATGAATCGGATTAACAAACCTTTAGAATTCTTCTCCTGCATGTGTGTGTATATATTCATTCTACATATTGTACTTTGATTTACAGGTATCCGATATAGTTACTAGGGTAGTGGTGGAAGAGTTTGAGGAAGAGTTGGAGGAACTTGATTGGACAGTAGAGAACATAACCCCCGATACCAATTTTGCATTCTTTAGAGTAATCGATATTAACGATCTTATAGGTACTATAATTTCTATGCTTAGCTTAATATTATGACTAATTTTATCGTACATGTATCATGTATGGACATCTTTTTGCTTAAAACAAAATAGCTAATTATCCTGGTATTCAACGATTGAAAAGCCGAAAATCAGTCATAGATCAGACGAGACAAATAACGCACGGCATACAAGTTATATATATGTCTATTATGCCTGGAACCACGTCAACATGTTTTAAGTTCTTAACTATTAAATGCGTCAATTAATATTATTGACTTTTATTATACTCCTTCAGCTCAAGTTATATAGCCGGAAAATCCTAATATTTTAGATTAAAGAAAATTTTAGGTTTTATAAATATCCATCTCTTTTTTTGTTTTACCCTTTGTTACATTCCTAATACAGTACGAGAAACATCAAGTTAATTGTGGTGACATCCGTGCATCATAAATATGGTTGTATATATGGAAAAAACTACATATAAATTGGAATTCCACCTATATAGTTGGACAAGCAAAAATCTCTTCTCCGCCTGTATAATATGGACGGAGTGATTACATGCCTTTTTTATTTTTCTTTGTCTGATTGACCTCAAAACACGGTTTTTCATTCATTTTTCATACCAAATATATATGTCTATTCATTCGATTGTCTACTAGACTCTAATTTTTCGGCATTGGCGTGAAGAGATAGTGCGGTCTCGTTAGAATAAAGGATTCTATATATACTAATGATGCATTTTGTTTATATAACCAGATATTAGATTCAAACTTCGGGCCATATTTGAGGACGCACTTCATGTCGACCTTATTGAAGCGTTCAACGAAATTTACTTACATAATATAGATACCGTTGGGGATCTTATTTCAGCAGTCAAGTCTGCACTACCAAAACCTAAAGCTAACTAGCAAGGGTATTGGAACTACATGCAAGCAAACGCGACTTTTGCACTTGCTGTATGTTTTCCTTGTTAAGAATGACGATGTTATTTATTAATAATTTATTTCTTTGTCATTGTGTTGTTTGGTTTCTCTTCATCCAATGTTTTAATAAAAATCGTCTTCATAAAATTTACATATAAGGATTCCACTTTTTGTTTTATTTTTGAGTCTTATAAAAGTGAGTATTTGTCGAAAAACCATATAATCCTCAAGTTCACTAAAATGTTTGTAATTGTACCGCTTTAATAAACTTATTATTGTTATCATTATTATACATAGGAGTATTCTTTGATGAGTTGATGTGTCTATCTTTCACGATTCTTGCGAACACAGTTTGCCACATGGGGGAAGAAAATGTTTAATAAACAGTATGTTTAGAATCCTTACAACAAAATTGAGTGCCACATGGACAATATAATATTGAGCATACATGTTTGTTGGCCAGAGACGTGAAAAAGGAAACAAAAATCATATTTAAGATGTTTCAAATAGTATCTGAGACCTTTCAAATAAAGAAAAACAGAAGATGCATGCACAAAAAATATCACATTATTATACACACATAATTGCTCAGACATCTCAATAGACAAATACAAAACTTGATGTATAATATAAGAATCCCCGTGTTGCCATAAATTGATATCATAATCACTCTTGATTTTGGTGAAGCCACTTCAGCACTAAATATCCAAGTCATTGTTATCTTATTGGCTAATAAAAGTTTCAGACACAATTTAGTTGGCAACTCCAACTACCACACAACTCTGACTCCAACGACCACTATATTTAAAATTCATTGATAACTACTCCATACAAACATGTATATCCCGAACAATACGTCTGAATCACTATTCTGATGGTCACTTCTACTTTTTTTTTCTTCAGGCCACTAGATAATGATTTTTTCTCAAATAGCTCCGAACTGATGATATTATTTGTATAGATACCAAAGAAAAACATGAAACATCACAGCTACTTGAAGTAAACACCATGGACAAGGAGAGACAATAACCAAGCAAATCATGTTGGTGCGACACTCTTGAACAGCAATATGACACGGCTTGGAAGACTTAGTTGAATAGATGTAATAGGGTTTAGATTGAACTTTAATGGAATATTGGTTTTGGTGATACTGATAGAGGTGTGCCATTAGACTTGATCAGTTATAGCAAACCCAATTTTTGTTTCCTGCTTGCACCTTGGCATAAGAGATTTAAGATATTAATATTCCATTTACCGAACCCTAAAAACTAGGTTTGTAGAGGATCATGAACTGCACCTTGAAAAATTAACAGAAAACAGTTGCGGGATGAACGCAAACCTAGTTTTCATACTAAAGGAAATGACGAAACTAAAAATCATATCAAAACGAATATATGACCATTGGAAAGATTTGCAAAGGTTGTGAAAAAAATACGTTTACACGTAAGGAATTTTGAGGGATTATGATTGAAAAATTGATTGACATTTATGCCAAAAAGGCGTGAAAGAGGAAAATCGAGTTGATCTTGAGATATTGATAAAGGATTAACTGATAAAAAACCATTACCAGAATTGAAGATTAGTTAAAAGGAGTGTGAAACACGATTTCAACGGATTAGGAAGCGGAAACAAAATAGATCAGAAAACTATGATGATGTTATAAAAAAATGGAGAAAACAGTGGAAACTTATCTCGACATGTTGACTCCAATAGATTAGAGCGATGAGACTACTAATAATCAACACCAGAAAGGGGGAAAAATCATCAAAAGAGAAAATCGAAAGCGGAAGCAATGGATCTTTTCATGCTCTGTACCATCATAAAATATGATTGGTATGAAATCAGAGATATGCAATGGAGAAGACAACATATTAACGCAGTTCAACACTAGGCCTACATCCACGGACAAAACCCCGTAGGAGAAAATTATATTAGAGATCACTCGAAATCACAAAGATAAGTTTACATTACATAAGCATTCATATTGATTGATAGGAGTAAAAGATAATAACAATATTATCTTGACTAGGTAAAACATAGCTAGCTAGGATATACAAGATTTATACTAGATAATATAAAGACTTAGTCTTCTCATATATACAAGCCGGATATTATTCCAATAATAATCCAGCAACAATGAATATTTTGTCGGACAGAAGGAAAATGACGAGGACATGATCACTAATAGGGATTGGTAGACCGCTTGGTCTTCAAAGGCATCACATTTTGTTACCACCAACATCACGTGGACGATCCTTGATGTTGATGAGTACACTATGTATCAATGAGTACATTAGATGCATTAGTCTGTCTTTATTTGTTTCATTTCTGATCGATGATAGATTAGTAGTATGCCTTTAGGTTTTGATGATCCATTACTTATAAGAGGCAACTTAATAAGGGTAATTTTGTCCATGTACATTTATATAGCCAATCTAACTGAGCGAGTCAACTACGATTTTGCTCTCCTTGACTCTATATTTGCTCTCCTTTTAACAAAAGTCGATGTTCTAATCACATATCTATTGGCGCTGTCGCCGAGTGTAAATTGGATTTAATTTTTTTCTTGGATTCCATGTTGTTTTTAGTGGACCTTGTAGATGCCTTTTGTTTGAAGGCTATTATAGGGGCTTCAAGAGTTTGGTTTTGAGGGGCTCTTGTGGATTCAAATGTTCTAAATATGGATGAGGGGACCTAATCTACATCAAAAATACAAAAATATCCTTTGATAACTAACCTAATTACCAAATTTAAACCTAAAAAAAAAAAAAAAAAAAAAACAAACAACGCCTCTTCATCTCTTCTCTTTCATCCCTCCATCGCCTCTTCTTCTTCCATAAATTTTCTTCAACGATGATTAATCGTCGATTCTTAATATGTGATGACGTCAGTTGTGTAAGATTCGAAAAACCCACCCCTCTTTTGTGCCTTTTAATTGCATGTATAGGTTATATTTGATTAAATTAGGAATTTAAAAGTTAGTTTCAGAACTGAATACGGTTGGGAAATAATGATTTTCTAATCGTAAACAAGTCCTACGGCTGGGAAAATATGAACTCTCAACCGTATATAATATTTACGGTTAGGAAACCTAATCAAATATTAAATTTTGAAAAAAAAAATCCAGAATTTTCCCAATTCGTAGGTGTTAATCTTCAAAATTTTCCCAACCATAAATTACCCTGACTTTATTTACGGTTGCGAAAATATGAACTCCTAACCGTATATCCTCTTACGGTTAGGAACGTATGTTCTATTTTCCAAAAAAATAAATAAAAAACAACAATTATTTTTTGATTTTTGGTTTTCAAACAATAACTATAAATCATATTAATAGTCTACCCTAATCACTAGTCTTACTTAATTTAGTTAATCTAATAATTAGCACTAATTAATATAAAATGTTGTACTCATCATCAAAATTAGTAGGATAAGGGGCCCTCAAAATAATAAACTTGGATCCCCTATATAATCTTATTTTGTTTACACAAAAAATGTCGATGACTTTAAAAAAAAAAAAAAAAAAACAGGGAAATCCCCGAAGTTATAACAAGAATCTTAAACAAACAAGGCTTACAACTAAGTGACTTCTAAAGAAAATCCTGTAACCCGAATCTCGTAACTCAAATCCCGTAACCAGAATCTCCACCGGACACCGTAGAACAGTAACACCCGCCTTTACGGGAGAACCTTAATCAGTGAAGTTAGATTCATAGCTCAGAAGAACAATTTTTTTAATAACCTACAAATAGAACACCCTTCCAAAAGTCTCATACTGAATCTCATCTTTTTCTGCTGGTACAAAGAAAGCTCGCCGGAGAGAACGACGGAGCTTTATTTCCCATGGGAAAAGATTAAAATCAACACCACTCTTGAGGAAACAAACAACCCAAACCAACTAACAAACCTAGAGATCCAATCCAAAAGAAGGATCACAAGATCAAAAGTTAGTGGAAGATAAAAATTAGTGTAAACCTAGATGTAACATCCGATAATACATAAAATCGATCAGCACCATCAATAAGAAAAATTCCCAAATTGCAAAGTTTAGGTGAAGATGATACCAAGGAAAGGACAGTAGTAGTTGCTGCTGTTTTTTGTTTGAAGATTGGCGCTGAAATTGGTGATATGCAATGATTTCTTTGAAGACAAAGAACACAACTCTTCACTGCAACAATAAAAAAAATCACCCAAATCAAAAGATCCTGCTTCCCAGGATACAAACATGTGAGGATCTTCAAAATCAAAAACCTGCCGGAGAAGCTCGCCGTGAAGAGAGAGATCGCTGCAAATCACATAACATTCACACTCCTTTAAACAACAAACCGATGGATATGAACTAAAGAAACCCAAAAAAGAATAATCCAGAAGAATTAATCTTCAAAGGAAAACCTATAACTAGATTTAAACTACTCAAACAAAAAATTAAAAAGATGAAATAAAAATAAATTACAAACAACAACAACAGGAAGTAAAATACAATCTAAGCAAGCAATCGAATAAGAAAAGAGAATAAAGAAAAGAAATTTGCCCAGATCTGCTCCAAATGAAGCCGATCTAAGCAGAAGAGGAGGAAACAGTAATAAGGTTTTCGTTTAGAAAAGAAAAGGAGAGGAAACAAAATGAAGAGGAAAGAGAAGGGCAGATCTGAGCAAATCCGCTCCATTAAAAATCTGGAAGGCGTGTGATCGAATATCATCAAACTTGCAACCGTCGGAGCAACACCATGTTCACGGGCCAACACCATATACCTCCACCTCGGTTTCCGCCTCCGACTCCTACATCGTTGTCCCAAATATATCAGTACTAGAAGTCCCAAAACATACAAGAGTGAGCCGCTATCATGGACTGCCCAACAAATTAGTTCCACCGTGCATTTTTGAACGTGTCATTGCTGACATCAAAGACTCAGATCCTAAAACAGAACAAACAAAATTTTGCCTACTTTTTTCCAAATTTGATACAATAATAATACTGACAATTAAATAGTCTCCTCCGACCCCCCCAAAAACAGGTGATGATTGATTACACATTGCTTACGGCATACCATGCATCACATTCGTAGAATCTGTCCCAACGACTTCTTGTTCTTCTTCTTCTTCTGATAAAAATTAATAATCTAATCCAGCATTGAAAGGAAAAATGAATATGGTACAAGTAAAAGACAATCCCACATGCCAGTCACTAACATCCAAT
The DNA here is from genome assembly GCA_023531105.1 of Papaver atlanticum. Lineage (NCBI taxonomy): Eukaryota > Viridiplantae > Streptophyta > Magnoliopsida > Ranunculales > Papaveraceae > Papaver > Papaver atlanticum. The sequence goes on from JAJJMB010012776.1 coordinate 1,661,253, forward strand.
TACAGCCCACTTTCTGTACGTCTCTCTCTGTATATATATATAGTTCATCAACCCTTCTCTTCATCTTCACCAAACCATCATATTCCGTTGCGTAATTCAGCCATGGAAGTAGTAACTTCAAAAAATCTCCAAACCCCCCATGTAATTATACTACCAACTCCAGGTATGGGTCATCTTATCCCACTCATTGAGTTAGCTAAACGACTCGTTTCTCATCATGGTTTTACAATCACGTTCACTATTCCAACTGAAACCGATTCTCCATCCAAAGCTCAGAAATTGGTTCTTGATTCGCTTCCAAATTCTATCGATTATATGTTTTTATCTCCGGTTGATCTGACTGATTTACCTAGTGATCATAAAATTGAAACTCGGATTTCTCACACGGTAACTCGTTCTCTTTCTTCACTTTCTGACTCGTTTAAGCTCATTACGTCAATTCGCCGAGTTGTTGCTTTTGTTGTTGATCTTTTTGGTACTGATGGTTTTGATGTTGCCAACGAGTTCAATGTCAAACCATACATTTTCTTTCCATCAACAGCTATGTTTTTGTCTTTGTTTCTCCATTTACCTAAATTAGATCAAGATTACACTTGCGAGTACAGAGATGTGCAAGAACCGATTCAACTTCCGGGGTGTGTGCCTATAAATGGGATTGACCTTTTCGACCCGGCACAAGATAAGAAAAACGACGCTTATAAATGGATTTTGCACCATGCAGAAAGGTACAAACTTGCTGAGGGCATCATGGTAAATAGTTTTAACGATCTCGAACCAGGTCCAATCAATGCGTTGAAGGGCGCCGAATCGGGGAATCCGCCAGTGTACCCTGTTGGACCGCTTATCCGGACAGGTGACGATGACGACGTATCTGATCCATCCGGTTGCTTGAAATGGTTGGATGATCATCCGCTTGGATCCGTTCTATTCGTCTCCTTTGGAAGTGGTGGAACGCTTTCCAGTGAGCAACTGACTGAATTAGCTCTGGGGCTAGAAATGAGCCAACAGAGATTTTTGTGGGTTGTAAGAAGTCCTAGTGATAAGGTTGCAAATGCAACATACTTTAATCCCCAGAGTATCAAAGACCCTTTTGACTTCTTGCCAAAAGGGTTCATAGAGAGAACCAAAAATCATGGCGTGGTTGTTCCTTCATGGGCACCTCAAGTTCAAGTCTTTAGCCATGTCTCAACCGGTGGATTCTTATCGCATTGTGGGTGGAATTCAACACTCGAAAGTGTCGTACATGGTGTACCTTTAATTGCGTGGCCACTCTTTGCTGAACAGAAAATGAATGCTTTGATGCTTACGGAGGATTTGAAGGTTGCATTGAGGCCGAAAGCGAACGAACGAGGAATTATAGGTCGTGATGAGATCTCTAAGGTTGTTAAGGGACTTATGCAAGGAGAAGAAGGGAAGAAACTCCGATGTAAGATGAGAGATCTTAAAGATGCTTCTGCCGGAGTGTTAGCAGAAAATGGGTCTTCGTCTAAGGCACTTGCAGAGGTGGCAAACAAGATGGCAGCATAAAATCTTTATTTATTTACATGTTTTTCCTCTTTACTTTTAGTCACCCAGTCATTGCATTTTTATTGTATCATATGGACATGATAATATTCTTTCCTACCAATGAAATAATTTGTGTGAAGAAACCAAAATTTCAGTCGTTATTGGTTGCTGATGCTAACTGCCAAATAACCTAAAGATTAAACAAACAAAATTTGCCAACTTTACTTGAACTTTAAATACATACAAATAGTCTCCAAAAAAAAAATTTAAAAATGAAATGTAATAAAAGATGACAAACCAATTCAAATGGCAAGTACATTTAGAATTTCTGTTGTCAACCCCAATTTCTTTTTCCCCCTCATTTTCTTCTTCTTCCAATTTTTTTTTGCTCGTGCATTTTTCGAGATTTTTTTTCTGTCTAAAATCATAACTTTTTTTTTCCCCTAAATCTCATTAGGAGGTTTTTATTGATAAAAACAAAGAAAAAGAACGAGGGGACTAGGCCGAAACCTCAAAAAAGAAAGAAGCAAGAAAAAAGACAAAAAGACATTACAATTATCTAAATCGGTAAGTAGACAAACATGATTTGTCTCTACCCAAAACAGCTCTAATAAATTGAGGTGGATCATTCCACCATTGAGAACCGGTTGAAGCTCCCCATTTAGCCAAAAAATCAGCTACAACGTTGCCTTCCCCATATATATGAGAATATCTGAACTGAATAAACGACAAAAATCTCAAGCAATTTTCCCAATGCACTGCTAATCTCCAAGGCACCAAAGACGGATCAGACAACAACTAACCATTGGATAACAGCATAACAACTAACCAGTGGATATATATATTGTTGTGATGATACTTGTTAAAGCATTTGATTAGTTAGTAACCAAATTTCGATTACTATATAAACTATTCGCATAATCTACATTAAAGTACATGGGCGTTACTAGTAAAACCTAACACATACATCATGTACATCATCCCTTCTATTCGTTTGCATATATACTTTCACTTGTAAACAATTTTCATACATCTTCACCATTGATTCTAAAGAATGGCGATATTTTGAACAAATGGATCTAACGAAACTTGGCATATGTTCCAAACCGAGGTTTCGAGTACCTTATAGCTGGATCGACGTTCTTTACTCACTCGCATTTTCACAATTTTTCTTTTAGTTTCAAATTCTTATTCTTCGTATAAGCCTTGTAATAGCTCATAAACTTTGCTGTAAATTCTGCCGAAAAACATATTTGGATTATTTGTGAACCGTAATATACATTATTGAAAGAGAAGTATAAACGGATTCTAAACCTTGATCAATTCTGGTAAAAATTTAAGTGAAATTCTATCCATCTCACCAAATTCACTTTTTTATTCCACTTACCCGACGTGCTAGAATTATTTACAAAAACTAAAAAAAAAAAAAAAAGTTTGATCGTGGATTTGACCATGGGTGAATAAAATGATTAAAATTTAAGAAATAACGACAAGCGACTCGTGCTAAAAAAAGACAACAATAGTATATACCTTCTATCATCATGAAATGCTGTACATCCTTCCCAAGATCAATGTTTCCCTTGCCCTTTGATTCTTTATATCGACTGTGTAACAGTACTAATGATTTCTCACCGTCGAAAACTCCACTAATGTCCATCTGAGTTATTCATTAAACATATGAGTACGAGAATTAACTATCAAATCCTTGTGAAATGAAATAGTGAATGTATATATTAATGTTCCTACTTTATATTCAAGAAAGAAGGCGTCGATTTTAGAATGAAATTCCTCGCTCAGACGTTTCTTTAGTTCTCCGACCAGACTCTGCAAAAACGATATTTGTTAATATCTTTTGGGTGATGATACCAATAATCTAAATATGAAACTCGTCAACACCAAATTCTATAGTGATCAGAAAACTAAACTTAAAACTAAACAATGTGCAAAAATAAAGCTCGAAATCTTACTGTGAAAATGAAATCTGGAGATACATTATGATCAATAAGATTCTGAAACTTCCCACGAACGATATACAACCTGCAAATATCTTTGTTAAGTGGATTGGGAAAACACACATGTATGTTGTGATACATAATTTAACTACTTACTGCCTAGGGCTTTGCTCTTCAATGATATTCTCGGCAATATTAGCTACATCTTCTTCCCATCCAGTTAAAAGCACTTGATCTTCACTAAACACATTACTTCATTTATATTTAGCATAAAATCAGTAACATCATCAAAATGTAAAGCGGGAACTTTAATTTATGTTCATGGTTTGATGCTTACTAAAAGTGCCATGTAGCTTCGAAAGATCGAATAGCTTGTCGAAGATTATGTTTAGAGTTTTCCGCAATTCTTTCGGCTAGTTGGGTTGGCAGTTGGATACGTTCTTTTTCCGCAATAAACTTCAACACTTGAACAATCTGAAGCATGTAGAGTTTGAGAAATAGCTAGGTTGGATTTTGAAAGCTTTAACTTATCAAATGAATTGTAAAGTTAAGTAACTTATTATATCTGACATATTCACCTCCTTATTTGATGGTGGAAAGAGTTGAATAACAGTAGAAATAGATCTTAGATGTTGAAGTTTGGAAGTTTCGCTGCAACAAAAGAAGACTTTGGTACACACTTGATTATTCCTTTCCAAGAGCCATCTTATATAAAGTTGTGAGTCTCTAGATAACTTGTCTGCTTCATGGATAATAATTGCTGCATCCACAAACATACATAAAATCACCAATAAATTTGCGTAGAAAATTGATGGGATGATGAGTTCGCGCAATCGTAGATGGATAATCGGATAATACGTACGTACCGTAGCAGTTGGTAGGATCACATTTTGGCCTAACTTTATTTTTTGTGATCCTCATGGATTGGGTTTCTCTAATTATGGCAGCAATCACATGCTTTTCGTAGCCATGTAGTTGAGATAAGTTTATCTCAACATGTTTAGATGATAGTTTCACACGTACATCAATACTTGGTTCAGCTTCTCCGTTTAATTCAAATGTCTTGGGCTCTTCCGTTGTCTATACGAAAAATAAATAAAAGAATCACATATAAAGAATTTGATACTGACGAGTTTTGTACTTCAGTGGCAGCGGCCGAAAATGAATAATTTTGATACTCTTATTAATCAAAGTATATAGTACTAGTATTAGTTACCATTAAATCTTCAACTCCAAAAGCTTCTCTTAAGAAAGCCCAAACCATAGTTGTCTTCCCTACTCCAGCAGGACCTTCAAATATATAATGGCTACATTCCCCACCTTCTTTCACCTGACATATATATAGAGATTCATGAATAATCAAATGTACATATGGCAACCACTTGACAGGATTCAATTTAATTCGAACAGAGTAAAACAGAATAAATATGGGGCTGTAATTTCCTCACCAGATTATGAAGGTTCTCAGCTTTATCTCGATTGCAAATGAAATCTTTCAAAGCTGTAGGTCTATACATATCGGCCCAAACGTATTTTTTCTCATTCTTCTTCATTTTCTTTTTAAGTGAAATTGCTTCTCCACCTTCAACATTACCACTGTCATCCAAGGCAATATCTGTAGCCTCCGATGACAACAATGATGCTCTCTCCTTCAAGGACTTCTCTTTCATGGTCAATAGCCTCTTCTTATTTTCCTCCAATATCAGTAATGGTGGTGTACTCTCATCTTTCTTCACAAACCCCGGTTCGTTGTTTCTCGTAGTGTTTGTGGATGGAGCCGATGCAAGTTTAGTCGTCATTGTTTTATTATAGACTGAAGAAGATGGTTCACCATTTGTATCATTCTTATTATTCCTAAAACAACTAGAACTCCATACTTGTATCCTAACGAAGACACTGGAAATCGAAGAACTACTTGAAGAAGAACTTCTTCCACTTACGTTGCTATTTTTTGTAGGACTTCGATCAACACTTACAGCTAATGATCCTCTTTGTCGAGTTATAATCAGAGTTGAATCAGTTAGTCCTTTATAATAAGGACTGCTACTACTGTTTGCATAGTTCTTCTCGCCTTTTTGACGACGTTTTAACTCTTCAAGGTTTTCTTCCGTCAGAGCTGTTGTGGTGCTGGGTCTCTGACTTGGTCGTCTTGACGTTGTCTGATGATCCTGTTTTCTGTGTGTTGCATTGAATTGGTTGTTTATAGGAGGGAGTTGGGATTTTGATGACTTTGTGGTGGTAATAGTGGTGGTGATGGTGGTGGAGATCACTGATGAGGTGGAATCGGTGAGTGTAGGCATTGCAGATGTGAGTCTGCAAAGCTGGTTGAAGTAAGGATAACGTGGTTGTTTTATAATGATTTTGTGGATATACAACGGGTCGTTGTTATAGGTATCATCGACACCAGCCGATGTTATCGAGAAACTCGTTCGATATGAACCATGTTGTTATAGGTATCAACTTGCAAAACAGGAGTATTAAAAAAAAACTTTCTCAGCGTGATTACTGAATTACTTCAAATGAACAGATACTTCACATCTCAGCCTACAGGGGATCCACTGACCACGTGAACATTAATAATAATACTAACGGAAGTTAGTTTTCTATCTGGTTTATTCTGTTAAGTTTAACTGTTTGTTATACTTGGTTTTTTTTTTCCTTGGGGATTTTAATAAAGTGCCACACTTCCAATTTCATGTTTAAGAAAATGCCACCGTTTTTTTCAGAAATTATTTAATACCGTACATTTGACCTTTTCCATCCTGTTTTTTTTCATTAAACAGTTAACATCCGTTAGTGCATAGGTGGTGATTATTCAGCCTTGTAAAAGACATATAAGCCCTCGAATCGTTTTCATATAACTGAGTTAAATCGACTCATTGTAGTGAGTCATTACCGAGATAGCCATTTAAACAAGCAATACAATACCAACTTATCTAAATCCCCACTTCCACCTGAGTCAATTGCCGGACCTTTTGAATCTCGTCACCAGCAAGACATAAACAAGTCCCTGACCATTTCAGCTCCTTTCAAATTCAATCCACAACCTCTAAACACCTCCACCAGTTAAACCAATTCAACCATGTTCCCTGAACTTCTTCATTCCGGCAAAAAACACCTCCATTGGACCCCCACAAACAATTGCCAGTGCCCAGATTTGGCCACCACCAATTTCTACTCTTACTATCTCGGTCATGGCACCACTTCCATTCTCCATAGTCTGCTAAATTGATCACCCACTGGTTGCCATGGTCCGAGCCTAGCCTGACTTCATATACAGATATAACATACTCGATCACATTGATCTGCATTCGCAAGAATATTACAAGACAGGGGATTCCATGGTCCGAACCTAGACTGACTTCATATACAGATATAGCATAATCGATCACATTGATCTGCAAACAACGTCTTACAATAAAATATAAATGCGTTAATTGAAAAGTCCATGAAGAAAAGAGGTTCAATCTGAGAGTGGTATGATATCTAAAGAGCTAGTGTTGCTTAGAATGGCGAGGAAGAAAAAAGAACAAAAATGTAGATGAAAAATATAGTAATACTTACTCTTAGAGTCTCCCGTCCAGCAGCATGAGACTCCGGTGCATGTAAAGTACATCACCCAATTTTCAAAATACATATGAAATGTACAAAAACCAAAACATCAAGTAACATGTGCAACTACACAGAGGCCAAAAGTTACTATATATATATATATAGAGACTCACAAAGTGGTACCAGTATTGATTTTAGGAAAACATACTGACTTTGATATCAGCCAATATGAATATCTGTGTGAATTACCAAGGACCTTTCAAACCAGACTCCATGATCTAAGATAACACGAGTCTCAACACACAGAGCAACACGGAAAGCCAATTCAACCTTCAAATAGGTATCAACACAAAATATTGATGCTATGGAAGAAACTAACTTACCAATTTCACATAAGGTTAGAATGGATGGATCTCACACACTAGCAATTCTTATCTTTAGGGTACCTACATTTAGAATTCTAATACAATCAAAATTAGAGAAATAATTCATTATGATTTTAAATAAGAAAAATCTAGAATACTATGAATCCCTGATTTCACACTTGAGCAAAATGTTACATCTATTAACCAAACAATCAACAACGACTTCAAACTCTTACCAGAAAAAAGAAAACAGACAATCAGCTTGATCTTAATCGAACCCAGTAAAGTTGTTTGCCCTAAAAAGATAATTTACAAGAAAAACATCAGTTTTCACAGAGATAATCTAATTGCACAATAATAAAAAATCCCAAAAATGTTGGTGTAGATCCGATGGAACACCAAGAGAAAAATACTAGCAGCGTTACCTTGTAAGACTAAAAGAGAAAGCACAATGTTTACTAGCTTTCCTCTAATTTTAACCATAAATATTTTCAAACTATGTAATTGAGATCAAGAGACGGGAAAAAAAAAACATTGATTATCTGATTGGAACTTCCGATTCATACTCCATCAAAAAGCCAATCCACTTGAACTTAATCTACACCATATAATTTTCTGAACCCTATCTTCAATTCCAGCAAAAAACCCTTTAATTCACCTCTGATTTCCCAATTTTTATTTGTCTTCAAATCAGACTAAAACCCTAACTTTTGATTCTCTTCAGTTTATCATTTCTTCTAATTTTCTTGTCCAACCAATATCATCACCAGCACCAACAATCAAACTTTCATGTTTCCCCTCAGTTTCTTCTAATTTTCTTGTCCAACCACAAAAATCTCTTCACATAATTGCCAGAAGCGGAGAGCAGGGAGAAGAAGAAGAAAGAATCGTGAGAATAAATTAGACTAGTAACAGTGAGGATAGATAAGTAATTGTATCGTAAAAATTTGATCAAGTCAGCCATAAATGACCAATCATGTGGGCTTTGACAGAATTGATAACGACAGTGGCAGTTTATAAATTCTGAAAAAAACGGTGGCACTTTATGAAACCTAAAAATCAAAGTGTGGCATTCTGTTAAAATTCCCTTCTTTCTTTTTAGGAAAGAGAAATTTTAATCAATCAAACTATCAAAGTAGAAATTACACCTGGTTGATGAATAGAGGCATTGAATCCATCCATTCTCCATAGCTATTATGCTGTTTGCCGTATTTCGCAGCAGCGTCAGCTATAGGTAAAAATTCTGAATTTTCTAAGATAGAACTACTGAACCAGCTAATCTGGTTACTCTTATTCTTGAAACTAGATTTTGTGCCCGTGTTACGCACCGGGCAGACCCCAAAACCATCTACCATCATTTTTTACTTTTAATCATATTTTTGGTTTGGTGTGATGTTGTTTCGTCTCGCCTCGTTGTGCATTTTTATTTGGTGTCGTGGGGCTTGGTCCCGCCCCGTCGCATAGGATTTTTGATTTGGTGTAGCTCGGCTTCGTCTCACCCCGTCCTAATGCATGCTTGGATCGGCTTCGCCTCGCCCCGTACCCCTGCATTTTTGATTTGGTGTGACTCGGTTTTGCCTCACTCCGTCCCGATACATGCTTAGAATTTCTGATTTGGTGCGGCTCAGCTTCGCCTCGCCCCGTCCCCATGTATTTTTGACTTGGTGGGCGAGGCGAATGCATGCTTAGAAATTTTTGTTCTTTGCCTGGCGTAAAATTTCTTCTTATACCTTCTGGTTTTGTAATTTTGCCTTGTCTTAATTTTTCCCCACCGTGAACTTCTTTTCATGCCTTGTGGTTTTATAATTTTGTCTTATCACAACTATGCACCATTTGACAAACCATGATTTCTCCCTCCATTCAATACCATAGTAAGTCCATGTCCCATAACATCAGCCGAACTCGGTCATATAGGATTAATACATCGTCCAACAAAGCCATGAGCAGGCAATCATTCATAAATTCTTTTCTTTTGCTAAATTTCTTCACGTGAAGACGTATAACAATAGTAACAATACTTCAAAAATAGATTCAAATTAATAAAGTAACAATATTTACACCAAAGCACAACTTCCTATAAATTTTCAGACATTCAAAATAAATTGTTGTGCTTAAAAATCTCATGCACCCAACACAAATAACTTTAATTCGCAATAAACTGTTTCAAATTATGTACAATGTTCACCTTTAAGATGACTTTCTATATTGTCAGCTTTAATTGCAGCCAGAAGTTTTGATGACCTAATTTTACAAAATTATGAAAAATTATCTTAATTTCTTGGTGAATACAAACATGAATTGTTTGAGCATATCCTAAAAATGCTCATTCGTTAGATAATGACAGAAAACAGACACGAAAAATCTAAGTACTCTCAGTTCTCTCAATGGAAATTTTCATCTCGTTCTACTATAATAATAATTTCTAGCAGTGGTGTTGCCGCCTGGAGTTCTGTTAGATCCTGAGTCTCATTCATTCCAAATATCTTTAGAATGCCTGCATCAGTATCTCTAATAGGATCGTATAGATTATTGTCTCCGACAGGACCGCTAAGAGTCCTATCAGATCCTGAAGCTCATTCCAACTATTTTTGGAATGCCTGCATCATGGTCTCCAACAGGACCGCATGAATGAATCGCCAAACAACCACACTGCAAGTTTCCAAATCTACTGCAAAGCTAAAAAATTAAAAATACATCGAGGAAAATACATACCAAAAATCATAATGACAATAGGTTTGTTTGCATATCATTGCAAGACCAAATACCATATTATTAGCTGCTCTAGTTCAGCAAGAAGATTTCATTTCTCATTTAGTACACAGGTACACCAGCAGTGATACCCAACAATTCTAGATTGACCATGGGAACTCCCATGAAAAATCCCAAGGCTACATTGTAAGGGTTGAAATCAAAAATCGAGGTCCACAATCCATGTTGATTAATATAAATATATGTAGCAGATGACCTATAACGGGGAGAGAGTTACAGACATTAGAAGAAAAATAGTTTATGTATGGGTACAGTTCAAGACGACAATCTTGAGCACAAAAAAGACAGCTCACATCTCCATCTTGAATAACATGTGATAATTTCTCTCTTGGAAGTAAAGGAAGCTTCCAGAGTCTCTTGAATATACACTGCATTCTTTGCCCAACTGAGTTGTTTGTATTCTTTTCAACTGACGACAAAACCTATTCTTATCTATTATTTCATACTTGTTCGAAATGAATCGTTTCCTTATCAAGTATTGCCTCTAAAGCTCAATGGTATTGGTATCTACTATCTATGCCACAATTACGTTTTCTGATGAGCCAAAAAGGTGCTCTACACCCTAAGTTCTATTTTTCATCAACTGATCACCACACTGTGTCTAATTAAGTGCAACAACAACATGCTACTTTATGTCAAGAACTCATTTACCACAAAGAACCTAATTATAATTCTAAAACGTTCTCCTATTCTTATTTTTATTTATTCTACTTTTACTTGCTCAAAATTGTCAGTTCAAAATTGCCCCAATATTTCCGTCTGTGGGAATCGAATCCACACCGTCGTGGCGGAAAGCCATGCGCTCTACCAACTGAGCTAAGACATCAAATTATGGAATGAGGAGTTATGAATTATGGGAGGGTTTCCAATCCTAATTCATCACAACTCATGTTCCTTTAGTATAACCAAAACTGACGAACCACTACTGTAATTAGAAAAAATGGTGCTAACACTACACTCTCGAATCATAAGCACATACCTCCAAAAATTACTCATAGAAATTCCAAATCTATCAAAGTTAGGTAGGAATGCGAATCTATATCCCGTACTCGTTTTTGTTCCCTTCACTCTTTGGTTGTAGATGGTTCGTTTGCAAAAACCGTTAGCCTATCATTTCAAACCGTTCTTCCATTCCCCAATATTCAGTAATACAGACTTTCAGATCTTGTACCAAACTATAAAAATATAGAATGAAACGAACCGAAGCACCTTTTTGTCAATCAAGATGTATGTATAAGAACTGGAAATGGTTTGATATCTGCAGACGGTGCTTACCAAGTCCAGAGAAATTGTCTCAGTTTTTATACGTATGGCTGACAGAATTGATATCCTTTGATGAGCATCTGCAATCAAACAAAACATTAACAACATGTCAAAGGCTGATGCATGACTTGAGCATGGTTATATATCTAGTGATTAAACCACCAAACATTCCACGTCGAAATGATAGGCACATGGAAAACAACATAACATATGAAGTGTGTACAGGGCCTGCTGGCCGAAATAAATTAGTCAAGAAAAAACATGAAAGCAGAACCTTTTTCGAATTAAACTATGTTATTGAAAACCAAATAATCAACAAATATAATTTTAGTAATTAGTATTAAAATATTAACTCCGATGGCATCATTGACATGCCTAAGAATACCTTATTACTCTTAAAACTGCTAAACATATTAAATACATGTGAGTTATCAAACCAAAACTTCCAATCGCCATAGAAATATAAAAACTAATTTAACCTGGCTTCCTAGCTAGTCAAACAAATTGAGATCCGCTATAAGTTTCTCGAATCTAGTTATTAAATAGGCTCTAAGAATTCTTACAACGGGATCATTCTTCTCATCTGGGATGATTTTGTTGTTAACTTGTGTAAGTTGTGTAAAATTCCACCTGTCCTAAGGGAAAGATGACCTGCAAAGCATCAACAACACATTAAGGCATATTATGGTACACACAAGTGGATTTCACAATGAAGATATCAAAGTTAATTATGATTTGTGGTTATAATAATCTCCTTGACCATGTAGATGCCAGCATGAATTCTAGCTTTCACAGGGTATGAGTATTTCGCATGGGCAGGTGTGGTAGGAAAAACAAAATGAGCAAGTATTCCCGGAGATTTCAGGTTAACAACATTATGGAATTAACAGCTGCATCAAAACTAATTCTTCCTGAGCTCAAAGTACGGAAATGTAGATTCAAATCCTATATAAACATACTACTAATGCATCAAAGCCATAAATGTACAATTACATGAGAACAACTAAAATTATGGCCCAAAAGTAAGTTGTATATCCATAAAATAAGTAGCTTTATTACCTTAGCATGTCATACACAATAACTCCATCTGCCATCTCGTTAAACTAACTCCATATGTATTACTAATTGGGAAACTCTACTTGCATAGTATAAAGCAGAAACTCAGTATATATTGGCCATTGTCACACCTCTGATCCCTTAATTAGTTAGTTGTATTCCCTGGAAACAAAGACTGGGCATGAATGAAGTTAAGAATTCAATTCCAATTTTCATTATTATCGTAATTGGTACCTGTATTACATTTGTTTAGATCGAAGCATAGGGTAATTTAAATCTCCAGGACTTGAAAATCCTGGTGACGGGCACTCACCGGGATTGATTAATGAAAATCAAAACGACTTTACACAAAATTAAATCAAATTAGGGGAAATCAATAGTAAACCCTAATTAATAATCTTTTGAAATCAATAGTACTGTTGGTTCATATGATAAGGAAATCATATGACCCAATCCAATAAAATTTTGATGGATTATAGAAACGAACACATTGGGAGCCATGAGACTACCGTAACAAATAAAACCCCTAAAAAACGAAAATCATCCCAACAAAATTGGGAATGACGGGATTCAGACGTAATACCTATTTGAGTCAGTAAATTGACAACTTCTCCACCAATTAGGTAATGAAATTATTCGTAACAACCTAACTTACAAAATCAAACAAACCCATACTTAAAAAATTGAAAAAACTCATAAATTTTTTTTTGAAAAAACAAGTAAACCCTAACTTACAAAATAAAAACCAAAGTCTTTTCAGTAAAAATTAGAACATGTGATGAAAAATCGTTCCTGATGAAAGCTAAACTGATACGTATATGTGCCTTACTTCTTCGTTCCTGTTAATCAATAACTCAATGACAAATCAAGATAAAAGAAATCAAAGGAGAACAGAAAAGGAAAGAGGCGAGAGATGGAGGGCGGCAGAGAAGAATGGTTTTCAGGGTGGGAGGGGAAAAGTTTTACTGGGATAATAATCGGTGCACGTAAAGCTCAATTTAGGTTTAGTTTCAGACGTAAGTATTGTCTACTTCCGATGCCGTCTCTAACGTCCCGTTAAATGTTTGGTGTAAACCAAGTGTAACTAATTATTGGGCTCTAAATCGAAATGTAAGTACTGTCCACCAACCTTTAAGCTGACGGTGTTACTAACAGCCGGTTAAAAACTTGGTGTAAACAGAGTGTAACCAAATTTTAATGTCTCGACCAATAGAGTCCCGACAAATGTCCACACCATAGCTTCTACATTAGAAAAGACTTATTTTGGCCAATAAAAAACGAGGTTTTCATCACCGTCCAATGTGAGAGCTTATTTTGTCAAGGCCAGGGGAAGATATGAAACTGAATTCTTCGCATCACTTTTGCTCACCGTTGAAGCTGATGTTGTCCAACATTGTGCTGCACAGTAGTTTCTGCTGGTGTCATGGAGGGTTGCTCCACAGCCTGTACAATAGAATGTGTAGGAAGAGAATTAGAAATTTAGAGAAGCATCAACAAACATTATCATATAATCAGCATATACTTGAAAGTCCACAGGCACACTGCACACACTTAGGAGACGGATACGTTTCCTAAAACTTACATTCAGTTTGCAAATTTACTAAACCGCCCGTGGTGGATACGTTTCCTAAAATTTACATTCTTTTTTTCTTGCTGAGAACTAAAATTTACATTCAGTTTGCAAATTTTGGCCTCGGAGGTGGTCCATGCTGTATGCGATAGGGACATACAGTACTGGTCCTTAAATGCGATGTAATGGGATCTAACAGTTCATTTATTTACAAGTCTCTTATCCATCTACCAAACGAGTAATTTTTTTTTAGAAAGACTAAAAAACGAAAGAGTCAGAAAGAAAGACACCAAGGACATGGGGTTGTTTAGCAGCAGATCAGATCCTATCCTTAAGAGTTCAGACACCATGGGGTTGTTTAGCAGCAAAAAAGCTCCTTCTGGTTTCTCCAGTTCGAACACAGCTGAAGAAGTAACCCGTGGAATCGATGCAACCGGTCTTACCGCCATTATCACCGGTAAGCGTTCTAGCTAAAGTTATTGATAACATAATTTAGCATGATAGTTGGGTCGCCTGTGTATACATATAGACACTCCCCGTTTCTTCAAATAAAATTTGTTTGGTAGAAAAATCTTAATCGTCAACATGCCATTACTTTAAATAAAATAACTTACAGGTGCATCGAGTGGTATTGGTTCTGAGACTGCACGTATTCTTGCACTGCGAGGAGTTCATGTAGTTGTCGCGGTTAGGGATCTGAGTGCGGGTGGAGCTGTCAAAGAAGCAATAAAGAAAGAAAACTCTAATGCCAAAGTTGATGTCATGGAGATAAATCTTAGCTCCATGGCTTCGGTTAGAAAATTTGCTTCCGAGTTCAAGTCTTTGAATCTTCCCCTAAACATTCTCATGTAAGATGCACGAAATGAATTTGAGCAATTCTAATCATTAATTTTTCAAAATTGTCTGCAGCTTCTTTTTTTCCCCATAATAGTGAGACAATTTCGATTTGGGCCAATATTATGTATATGATTGTCGAATCAGCTGCCCAAAAAATCAGGGGTTGTATTGATCAATTCTGTCGTTGCAGTAATAATGCAGGTGTTGTAACCTATTTTAAGCTCTCCCAAGACAATATTGAAATGATGTTTGCAACAAATCATCTAGGTACGTATGCACCTATCCGCTGCATTACACATTCAATTTTCGCCTTCTTGTTACCAACAGCATATATAAAACTACATTGAACTTTTCCATATACTGATTCCTCTTTGGTACGTGCATCATTGTAACATTTTCTCGCTTTTGAAGGTCATTTCCTGTTGACAAATCTTCTGTTAGAAACCATGAAAAGTACGGCAGATCAAAGTAACATAGAAGGAAGAATCATCAATGTTTCATCCAACGCTCACAAATATTCGTACAATGAGGGGATTCTGTTTGATAAAATCAGCGATGAATCAAGGTAATAGTAGAAATGTACAATGCATATATATAGAGGTTAAGGAATATGTATTTGGTATCCTTCCCCAAATTTCATCTTATCTTTTCTTTATACCATCCAGGTTGAATATCATGTGGGCATATGCACAATCGAAACTTGCAAATGTATTGCATGCTAATGAGCTCGCAAGACGCCTCAAGGTAAGTATAGTAACAGAAAATTGCATCTGCATTAGTTAAGTTGGTTGTTTGTTCAAATTGTACATATATCTTGGATGGACAGGAAGAAGGAATGCTAATAACATCAAATTCACTTACTCCTGGAGCTGTTGAGACCAATATTTTCCGGGATACCATTCTAAGTGGTAAAACCGTCACTGCGATCTTTTTTCTCCGGTCAAAATATTTCCCCACTCATTTTTGCATACGAGTTTTTCATACTTTTCTATTGCTGGTTGAATGCAGGTATTGCTTCATCTCTTGGAAAATATTTCTTGAAAAATGTGCAGCAGGTTGGTATAGTGCACAATACTGCATACGCACATTTGTTTGGTGCCGAATGTTACATGTTCTCCGTTCTGGTTACAAATTTGTTTGCTTTGTCTTCAAGGGTCATGTTTTGGTTTTGCAGGGGGCATCCACAACTTGTTATGTTGCTCTACACCCGAATGTCAAAGGCGTAAATGGTGAGTATTTTAGGAACAACAATATCTCAGAATCGAACTCTAAAGCTCAAGATACAGAATTATCCAAGAAACTATGGGATTTCAGCATTAAGTTATGCGAAAATAATGGTAATGCTTAAATATCTAGTGAGTCTGCATTGTACTCAACGTCTAATCAATCCGCAAGACGGTACTATAATAATTTGTCCTCAGTGTGATTGTTGATTTATTTCAATGGATAGACAGTTTACATCCCAACCTACAGGGGATCCGCAAACCACACATGAAACCTAACTTACATCACATAGACAATTCTTTTTACATTGCTCTTGTACCGATGTTTCTCCGATAATCAGATCAATTAACCTCAGAGTTTCACTATTAAGAACCGAATCAATGATCATCCATGTCTTTACAGTTTTGTTTTATAGACTAACGAACGTACCCATAAGGGTGCTCCATATAAGATGGATCCTAGTTCCAGGCTAAGGTATATTATAATGCTGAGGGCGAAGGATTTAAGTATTAGTAGCTATATTGTAAAAGGCGCTGGGCAAGGCGAGGCGCCCAGCCTAGCGCCAAGGGCGCCCCAGGCGAGCGCCTTAAATTTAGAAAATAACAGAACTAAGTTTTATTTTGGCGCCTTGAGCGTCTAGGCGAGCGCCCGGGGAGCCTTTTAAAACATAGATTAGTAGTATATTTGAAAGTCCAATTTTCCTCGTCCTCTTTCAGTATATACATTGTAGCAACAACAAAAACAAAAGAGTGACCCGTTGATGATGAAATATTGGTCGTTCACGTCTTTCGTTTGCAAATCTTTAAATCTTTACCGACACCAGTTAGTGTTGCATTATCAGATCATAGATTCTGAGCCGTGGGCGTGTTTATCCTCATTGTAGGATCGAGCAAGAGAGAGGAGAGCACAAACACGGAAGCAATAAACGACTACATTGATAATCAATTCGGTGTACAAATTCTCATGGCTCAACAGCCTATTTATAGTGTTAACAAACTTGACTACCAAGCAAATAAAACTTTCCTAACAAAGATCAAACTCTAACAAAGACACTTTCCTAACATAAACCAAACTCTAAAATAGAACTCTTCGCCGTGTCAACTTCAACTAGTTGCTTCCAGAATACAGCGTCAACTTCACCTAGTTGCTTCCACAGAAGCAGCATCAACTTCTACTAGTTGCTTCACTCAGTCAGCAGCAACTTCGACTAGTTGCTTCCATTAATAACTTCACCAATATCTTGGTTTAACTTCCAACATCCTCCCTTAAACCAAGATATTCTAAACAAATCCTTAACAAGCTAGAAACACTATTGTTGTGCTCTATTCAACTTGCTAACCAAATACACAACCAAATTCTTTAGTACAAACTTACTTCACTTGTAATTTGTAACTCATCTCCGAGCATTGTAGCTCATCTTCTACTTTCTTCACTGAGGATTGTAGCTCAACCTCATCTCTTTTTTACCTACTTCACTCACAGGATTTCCGTCCTTTCTCTTTTTTACCTACTTTACAGGCAGGATTTCCATACAAATTACTTTACTTGCAATTTGTAACCTACTTTACAGGCAGGATTTCCACAAAGAGCATTATACATCTACCTCACTCTTCAAATTCCACACCGGAATTGCTTCACTTCTGTATTCAAATCCCACACTGGGAATGCTTCACTTCTCACAACTCATAGACTTCACTCGCCTACCTCTTGTTGGTCTTCACTCTCTCATCACCTCCTGGTGATTACTTCTCTTAATTCACAACCTTGTTGTTGTTTTCTTCTTCTCTTGTTCCAGTCATGCTATTGTTGCAAAACCTTCACACTTCTTTTCTTTTCAATATTCTCTCACAATCTTGACATCATGCTTCTGCCACAAGCATACTTCTTTACTATTACAAAGTCTGCCACACTTTGTAGGTATTCCAAGTTTCTGCCACAAACTCTTCAACCACACTTCTGTCACCAACATGTTTGAGATTAAAACTCCAAAATGTTACCATCCTCCCTTAAGATCAAACATATCCACCCAACATTCCTTGTCATTCTAGGCCTCTGAATTTGATCAACTTAATCAAACTGTACCAGGCTTTCCCATCTGCAATACCATCTTTGATCTTCTATTGCGTTTATTTCGAATCCATAACTTAACCCTTCGAAACAACCACTCACCCAAAGCTTCTTCACCTTATATAATCAACCAATGTTTACTACCACATTACCGAACCATCATCATTACTTTTAACTTCGAACCTTTCTCAGACTCAACCATCATACCTCTTTTACTTATTCTCACTCACACTACGCCAAAACGGGTTAAATTTGACAGGGCCCTTTCAGAAATTTGACAAGAGACTCCTGTCAATTCATTTTTGACGGGCCAAGACTATCAAAATTTAGTCAGGCCTTACTAGGCTTCATTTTTGACGAGCATAACAAAATAACCCACATATTAGTTTTTAGTTTCTCCACTCAAACACCTTCATTAGATTAATTTCTATCTCTTCATTTGAATTCCTCCACAGAAAAAAAAAATGAAACCCTAGATTTTAGTTTCAATATCTTATCTCGTGGTCGGATTTGATTTGGAGAGTTTAATTTCGATCTCAGATTTCTTCATCTTAATAAACAAAATCTTCATCTCGATTTCTTATCCGATTCTCAATAAATCAGATCTGATTATTTCTTCATCACAGTCTTCTTCATTAAATTTCTTCATCTGATTATACTTTAACTAAACAATCAGGTTTGTTTGGAAGATTTACTCATTGATCGAACTTCGCTTACTTCAGAAGTAAATGTTATGTACCTGAGTGCCTTTTAGTAACTTAGTACGTGCTCTTAGTAACTTGATACGTACCCTTGTGCATGGGGTGTATTAAATGATAATTGTTTTAATCATTGGGGTTGTTTTAGTCAGTTAAGGAAGTCACCGGTCAGATGTCGACAGGTGTGCTTTCCAGGTTAATCCTTTTCCCAAATAGGGTTTGATGATTTAAAGACTGTAAGAGAGGCGGCTTAGTTTAGTAATGAAATTATTATCTATTTTCCAAATATCTCTTGTTGTTCTTCATCGTTTCACAGCAACACCCAGGCTCTTATCCTTGCGATTTGAGAATAAACCTTCTTCTTCTGTTGTGATTTGTTGTGGGAGGAAGAGGTAATCCAACTTGCAAAGATTTACAAGGTAAATATGATTCACAGCAGTTACAAATCAACTCATTGAATGACAAGATCGACAAGATGATAACTAAAGATGAGTTCAAACTTCAGATGGAGAATACGCTTACAGATTTCAAATCATATATGGAGTCTTTTATTGAATTTTTTTTTTCTCAGAGAGACTCTCATGTAATCGATCCAAACCAAGATGAGTTTTCACATTGAAGAACACATCATGAAGATCGAGAAACACCCACTCATCAGCGTCTACCTAAACTCGAATTCCCTTGATTTGATTCTGATAACCCACGCTCTTGGATTCAAAAGTGCAATCATTATTTCCAGCTCCACAATATCACTGATGAACTGCAGAAGGTGAAAATGGCATCAATTCATCTGGATGGTAAGGCTGAAACATGGCTTTTAAACCTGCAATCTTTCAGATATATTGTTTCCTGGTTTGAATTAAGTCACCAAGCTTGTTTGCGATTTGAAAATCCGTCTAATGAGAATATTATTGGTAATTTCAATAAGCTAGCATATACAACTAATGTAGATGCATTCTTTAAGGAGTTTGAACATTATAAGTCTCTTCTACTTACTTTACACCCTGATTTACCAGAGAACTATTTCATTAACAGTTTTATTGGGGGCTTAAAGCCTGGTATTAAAAATTTTGTGCTTATGTTTCACCCCACTACCCTTTTGCGTGCTTACTCTCTTGCTAAGATGGAAGAACAAACTGTCCTGCATCGGCAACAATTTCATAAATCCCCACCCAAGTCATTTACAAACAATTTTACCTCCAGACAATTTACTTCAAATAATTTTCCTCCCAAGCCTATTTATACACAACCTTCCACCTCAAAACCACCACCCCCTCCACCACCTAAAGTTGTACAATCTCCAACTCCTCCTATTGGACGACTCACTCAAGAGCAAGCTAGCTAGAAAACGCAGAGATCAAGGTCTTTGCTATAATTGTGATGAGTACTACAAACCTGGTCATGTTTGTGCTAAGCAACAATTATTTTTGGTAGATACTTCTGTACAAGCTGAACCTGAGGAGATTTTAGAAGACCATCCAGTTGAGGATCCTAATTCACTTATTGATTCTGACATGGAGATTTCTCTTCATGCTCTCACAGGGCATGTAAGTGGAGAAACAATTAGAATACCTGGTCTTCTTAAGAAACAAGCTATTTCCATTCTCATTGATACTGGGAGTACGCATAGTTTCATTGATTATGAATTAGCTAAAACTTTGCAATGTGACATTGCACCCACTGCTCACCTCCTAGTCACTGTAGCTAATGGAGAGAAAACAATCAGCACTGATGTTTGTTCCCAACTTCAGTGGACATTGCAAGATCACAAATTCTGTGCTCCACTCAGACTGCTCCCACTTGGAGGATGTGACATGGTGTTGGGTGCTGACTGGCTCAAGAAACTAGGTGATGTTCTCTTTAACTTCTCCAAACTTAGCATCACATTTAAACATAAGGGTTAGAAGATCACACTCTCTGGTAGTCACCAAAAATCTACTTTGTTACACATGAGTGGTAATGCAGTTAAGAATTTTGTAAACAAAGACACTCATGGTGTCATAGCTCAATTATTTTCTGTTTCCACCCAACCCATTTCAACACGAATACCACCTCAAATCTCTACACTTCTACAACAATATCAGGATGTGTTCTCTGAACCATCTCATTTTCCACCACAAATGAGTTTGAATCATACCATTCCCCTGAAACCAAACTCTGAACCTATTTCTGTGAGACCATATAAGTGCCTGTATATTCAAAAATCTGTTGTAGAAGACTTGGTTAAGGACATGCTAGCTTCTGGAGTCATCCAACCAAGTCACAGCCCATTTGCAGCTCCTATTCTTTTAGTCAAAAAGAAAAACAACACATGGAGATTTTGTGTTGATTATAGGAAACTTAACTCCATCACTATCAAAGACAAATTTCCAATTCCCATTATTGATGAATTGCTGGATGAACTTCATGGTGCAAGGTGGTTCACTAGAATTGATCTCAAGTCTGGCTATCACCAAATCAGAGTGGCATTGGATGATATTTTCAAGACAACATTTAGAACACACCATGTCCACTTTCAATTTAGAGTAATGCCTTTTGGTCTCACTAATGCTTCAGCCACATTTTAGGCTCTCATGAATGACATTTTCCAAGCTCATTTGAGAAAGTTCATTCTGGTTTTCTTTGATGATATACTGATTTATAGTTCAAGCTTAGAGGAACATATTCAACATCTCCACATCACATTGAGTATACTCAGGCAACACCAGCTTTTTGCTAAACTCTCTAAGTGTTATTTTGCTCAACCCGAACTAGAGTTTTTGGGCCACATTATAAATGCAGATGGTGTTAAGGCTGATCTAACTAAGATCAGTAGTATGACTGACTGGCATACTCCCACAACCATCAAGGAGTTAAGAGGATTTATAGGTCTCACAGGATATTACATGAATTTTCTACAAGGCTATGGGATTCTCAGCAGACCTCTTACTTAGCTTCTTAAAAAGAATGCATTCACTTGGTCACCTATAGCCACTACAGCTTTTAACAATCTCAAATTAGCTATGGCACAAACTCCAGTTTTGGCTCTTCCTGACTTCACCAAGGAATTTGTGTTAGAAGCTGATGCTTGTGAGAATGGCATTGGAGCAGTCCTCATGCAACAAGGAAGACCATTTGCTTTCTTCAGTCAACCTCTAGGCCCAAGAGCTGATGCTTTATCTACTTATGAAAAGGAAATGCTTTCAATTGCTCAAGCTGTTACAAGGTGGAGACATTACTTACAAGGACACAATTTCATAATTCAGACAGATCACCAGAGTATTAAATACATTCTTGAACAATTTTTTTTTTACTGTGGTTCAACAAAAATGGTTCATTAAGCTTCTTGGTTTTGATTATGAAGTAAGATACAAGAAAGGGTCAGACAATAAAGTTGCTGATGTTTATCAAGAAGGCCTCATCCATCAGCTGAATGCCTCTCCATCACTATCACTCAACCTCTTTGGGATCAAAATGTTACTTTCATCTATGAAGGTGATGCTAAAGCACAACAACTTATATCTGAGCTCTTAATTAATCCTTCTGCTGCAACACATTTTTCTTATCATGAAGGTGTTCTGAGATATAAACAGAGAATTTATGTGGGATCTGCTTCAACCACAAGGACTAATATCCTCTCCTCAGTGCATTCTTCTGCTATAGGTGGACACTCTGGTATACAAGCTACCTACATTAGAGCTAAAGCTTACTTCTATTGGCCAAAACTGAGAGAATATGTCTACCTTTTTGTCTCCAATTGTGACATCTGCCAAAGACATAAAGGTGAACATCAATCTTCTACATCCACTGCCAATACCAGCTCAACCATGGTAACACATTTCCATGGACTTCATTGAGGGCTTACCACTTAGTGAGAGGAAGAATGTCATCTTAGTAGTGGTGGACAGATTGACTAAGTATAGTCATTTCATTCCTCTCCTACACCATAATACAGCTCTATCTGTGGCTAAGGAATTCATCAATCAAGTGATCAAACTTCATGGATTACCAAGCTCCATTATCTCTGACAGAGATAAAGTTTTCACTAGTTTGTTTTGGCAAGAACTATTCAAGGCATTGGGAACAAACTTAAATCTAAGTACTTCTTATCACCCTCAAATTGATGGCCAAACTGAAAGGGTTAATGCTTGCTTAGAAACCTATCTTAGATGCATGTCCAGCGACAAGCCTATGAATTGGTGCAGATGGCTACCCTTAGCAGAATGGTGGTACAACTCCAACTTTCACACAAGCCTCAAAATGAGTCCCTTCAAAGCCTTATATGGGTATGAGCCCCCACATCTTGCTTTTCCCTCTACAGTCACTACATCTGTTGCTGCTGTGGAAGAGTACCTCCAGAAAAGAGATGAAGTTCTAAACCTCTTAAGAGAAAATCTTCATAAAGCTTAGGAAAGGATGAAGCTATATGTTGATACCAAGAGAGTAGACAGAAACTTTGATGTTGTTGACATGGTTTACCTGAAATTACACCCTTACAGACAGTCCTCCATTGCTCTGAGGAAGAATGTCAAACTCTCTGCCAAATACTATGGCCCCTTCACAGTTCTACAGAAGATTGGAGTTGTTGCTTATCAGCTGCAATTACCTCTCAGCTCAAGGATCAACCCTGTTTTCCATGTTTCTCAACTCAAGAAGAAGATTGGCACCACCCACACTCCTTCTCCATCTCTTCCAGTTGTTGATCATGAGGGCCAAATTGTTCTCCTCCATCCTGCTGCCATTTTGAACTCAAGAACTGTTTGAAGAAAAGGGCGAAAGGTTGAACAGCTGCTCATCTAATGAACCAACGCTTCTGTAGAGAATGCTACTTGGGAGGACTCTGCAATTGTACATGCTCACTTTCCAGATTTCAATCCTTGAGGACAAGGATTCTGCAGAGGGAGTGGCATTGTTATGTACCTAAGTGCCTTTAGTAACTTGGTACGTGCTCTTAGTAACTTGATACATACGCTTGTGCATGGGGTGTATTAAATGATAATTGTTTTAATCATTGGGGTTGTTTTAGTCAGTTAAGGAAGTCACCGATCAGATGTCGACAGGTGTACTGTCCAGGTTAATCCTTTTCCCAAATAGGGTTTGATGCTTTAAAGACTGTAAGAGAGGCGTCTGAGTTTAGTAATGAAATTAGATTTTTGTCAGAGGGAGAGAAAAACTCGATCTTAGGAGAGAAAATCGTTGTTAACTTGCCAACTCGATCGATCCAATTAACTTGGACTAGAATATCCTTAATGACACCCGCTCCATTGACACGCTTACACACCCAAACCTATTTACAACAAAAATTTGAGAACCATGATCATGATTCATGACTAACTTACTCCTCATTATTCGATTAGAAGCAGCATGCATCCATAAAAAAATCCACCTTCCATATATTTGGAATTGCTTTCTAAGTGGAAATCAATGTTGGATTGGGTAAATGTCAATCCATGAGCAGTACTCCAACTGTTCGATCGGTGTAATAACTCTCCTATATCTAAGCCTAATCAATACCACTTTGAAGACAAACGAACACTCTATCCATTAATTCATCCTCGATATGCCGCTTCCACAACAATCCAATTACAGAAACTAAGTCATCAATCTGAACTGCAAATGTAAAAGTAGTTTTATCCTTACTAGTTTAAATTCAATACTCCCCCATATTTATAATGTAAATATAATGGATGTCACAGCTTGAACAAAAACCAAGACATTGGTAATCGATCAACAAGCCCCAGTTCTTTGCAGATTCGTAACCCTGTATAGATAGCATAAATATTCCACTAACGACCATCTGATAGAGTATTTCTCAATCAAATTGTTGTCGTATCTAAATTGTTTATCTACTTTTCAAATCTCAAATTATCCAAAGAGTTCAACAAACAATAGGTATTCCGGTCATAACATGGCATTAGGTTGAAGATAAGTAGGGTTACTACGTTGGTTGAGCGGGGTGTTTTTGGTCCGAAAAATATATATTTATTGACTCAATGTGAGAACCGACCGAGTTAGCGAGTCAACAACGATTTTTGCTCTCCTTAGATCACTTTTTGCTCTCCCTTTCACAAAAATCATGAAATTATTATCTGTTTCCAAATATCTCTTGTTGTTCTTCATCGTTTCACAGCAACACCCAGGCTCTTATCCTTGCGACTTGAGAATAAACCTTCTTCTTCTGTTGTGATTTGTTGTGGTAACACAACAGTAAACCCTCTAACCTCTCTTTTTTCCCCAATTTGATTCGATTTTTTTTCTTTTATCTGAATATTTTGTGTTTTCCTTTTAGGCAAATCACAAATTTGATGCATTAAAGCAAGGATTTCGACGCTTGAATCTCTTAAATTTCAGAAAAAGGAACCAGCTCAGGTAATATTTTATGCAAGTTTTTTATTGAATTAGGTGAAGTTAGAGATTTAAGATTTTTTTGTTAGGTTGGTAAAGTTGGATGTTCATTCAAAGGGTAAACCAAATTTCTTAGTGAAGATTTAATTTAGGTTTTTATGCAAGATCACTAACTTTTTCGCTCAGTCAGTGTTTGATAAAATGCCTTAAAAGATATCATTATCTAGCTCAGTTGAAGAAGGTGTTTTAATTTTTAAACCAGGCCATAGAAATGGTTATGAGTTTCTTTCTTTTAATTTCTAAACCTGGCCTGTCAATCTACATTACCCATCCAATCTTTTCAAAGAACAGCTACATTCAAATTTGGACATATTTAGAATTTTATATATATCTTCTTAAGTTACAACAGTTTAAGATTTTGATTGTATGTTATATGTTCTTAAGCTAATGTATTTTTTGTTTCTTCTGATACGAAACATCAATTTTTGTTGTCCAAGAGTGATTAAGTTACAAGATAATGAATGTCTCTCAGAAGATTTCATTAAATGGTGGTATCCTAGAAGATTTTTCTGTCCTGTATTGTTTATTTATTGTATTAGGATGTTGATGGTGCTGATTTCTTAGAGATTTATAAGCTTTCTTAACTCTAAAAGTACCAATTCTATTGAGAGTCCACATAAGTGTATCTTCACCATTATATGTATGGGTTTCTTTTTTATTAGTCATTTGTATGATGCGTGATTACTATTGATAGACATTCATGGCACGGAAGATTACAATCCCATGCTCTACTATCCTGAGCTGGTAAGGATTCTGCTTCCTTCTCCCTGAGCTATTGGTGAAGACTCATAGACAATGCTTGATAAGCAATAAGTTTGAGAAGCAACATAGGCGACGCCTTCTTCTCATCTTCAAACTTAATACGATTCTCTTTGTGTTTTTTTATTGTGTTCTTCTCCTAACCCTTACGCCTTCTTCCCAGCAACTTTTATTATCATCACAACTTTGTGCAGCCATCATCAGCAACAACATAAGACCAAGAGTTACACCTTCTTCTTAGCTCAAACTTCACAATTTTTTTAAACAACGACTTTCTCTTAAATTCAAAAAGAATAATGAAACTTCTCTAACTCTATCTCCTTCTCCTCTCTCTTCCTCTCACCTTGCTCTGATACCAAATGTAGGATCGAGCAAGAGAGAGGAGAGAACAAAAACGGAAGCAATAAATGACTACATTGATAATCAATTCGGTGTACAAACTCTCATGGCTCAACAACCTATTTATAGTGTTAACAAACTTGACTACCAAGCAAATAAAACTTTCCTAACAAAGATCAAACTCTAACAAAGAAACTTTCCTAACATAAACCAAACTCTAAAATAGAACTCTTATAGAGCCAAACAACTTGTTTCTCAAGATTACTTCACGTCCAAGCTAAATACGCCATGTAAACTTTAACTAGCTGCTTCCAGAATACAGCGTCAACTTCACCTAGTTGCTTCCACAGAAGTAGCATCAACTTCTACTAGTTGCTTCACTCAGTCAGCAACAACTTCGATTACTTCACGCCCAAGCTAAATACGCCGTATCAACTTCAACTAGTTGCTTTCAAAATTCAGCGTCAACTTCACCTAGTTGCTTCCACAGAAGCAACATCAACTTCTACTAGTTGCCTCACTCAGTCAGCAGTAACTTCGACTAGTTGCTTCCATTAATAACTTCAACAATATCTTGGTTTAACTTCCAACAATCATGAGCATAGGAAATTAGATACCAAAATGATTGATGGACCGTCCAAACCCCGTTCAAAACCACCTCCCACGTATAACTTTTAGGAGGTTTGGGAGTGTTTTATAAGACGGTGTGTCCCGAACCATCAGGTTATCTGTAAGATGCAAAATTAATATGGAACATTGAAACTCCAATAATGATGAATCCGTCGTAAGTTTGAATTTGTGCACACTTTTGTGGAGCGTTCGTGTAACATTTTTACTATCATTGTGTCATTCATAGCAATTAAAATAGCAAACATTAGATAAATCTAACAATTCTGAAAAGTAACCGACTGAAATTGACAAAATTGTTGGATATTTTTAATATCATAAAAAATAAAATTATTATTTTTGTTTTTGGTTGCCGGTATGATTGGGGAGCGTCCTCTGCCGAGTAGATGCAATGGATGCTTGTTGGAGATGAAGAGGCATCTCCGAAGTGTGTGATAGTTCACATAAGAAACTTTCATTCCCATTAGATACTGCATGATGTCTATTGGAAATGAAGAGGCATCTCCAATAGGCATGAGTTTCCTGTAAGTAGTGATGATTTATTTTTATTCAAGCATGAAAAATATCAAAATTTCTGGGTGTTTTTTCTTTCTAAGCATCATCAGATTCTAAATACTTTGTGTTCTTGGTTATGTCAAGGGAGGAGTACAATTCTTGAATCCAACAACATTGTTAGGGCTTCACTGTATCCTTAAAGCATTATTTCATTGACTGATGGTACTCGCCAATTATTTGGGAAAGGTCGAAATATTTGCTGAAAAGAATCGCAAGGCCTTGAAGTCAGTGTTACAATACAAACGAGGACAAAGCCACCTTCTCAGCAAATTGTCCTTAACACAACAATCTGCAGGTACTCCTCAAGAATGAGTGATGTCACGACAGAAATGTGTCCAGGATAAAACCTCCCCCCATCCATAAAGCTAACTAAGACATTTTAGTTATACGGAGGACATCCACTTTAGTATACCCAATGTGAGACTAAATCTATATATAAGTAAGCATCCTTAGTGATCCCTAGGTCACAAGATCAAATCCAATAAAAGACCATATAAACATATTAAAAACTTATTTCTCCCAGGGTTATGCAAAGAGGCGATGAAACAACTTGTAAAAATGCTTAAATAATCAAATAAAAAATATTAAATCACCATTTTTCAAAGAGAGTGCAAAAAATCAAGTTAGTCTATTGTCTAATTTTTTCTCATATTCCAAAGTCAATAATGTTGATGAATTTTTGTAAATAATGCATTTTTTTTCTTATCACTGCAACTATTTAATTACAAATATATGGTCAAGTAGTACATAAAATTTACAATCTAAATCAAATCACATCTTATAAGAGAGGGAAATTTTTGGTTTTTCTTTGGTGGGCGTACTATTTTAATAGAAAAGGAGAAAGACATAAAGTCAGAACTTTCTGAACAAAAAGTAGGAATTGAAATAAAAAAAACCAGTAAAGCGAAAAATCACATAAAAAAGCTCATGCAAAGTTTTTCATCCGAAAATTCTTTCAGAACTTTCAAGTAACTTACCTGTTTTATTTTCTTCTTACTGAAAATAGACTGAAAACCGTCCGATAGAGGAGAAGGAGTATCTTGTATCACCGTTTTTTCCAATAACGACGGTGACCAAAATATTGGATAGTTATCATATTCACTTTAATCAGTATACATACAGTATCTACATATTAAATCTATTAGTGTCAACATTAACAACCATGTTTAACTTCTGAATGAAGATCCATTCTGTTAGAGCACTGCTCGGCTGAACTAGCAAGTTTTGCTATCTCAAGCTTGTTTCCAATGTTAGATGCACAAAACTATATTTGGATTTCTAGCCTACTAAAGTCAAGGAGTATGTTAGTTGAGTATCAGACTTCACAGAATAACCATGGAAAATTGAAGTCTGAATAACAAAAGGAGACATTTATGAGAACTTCATCAAAAAGAGGTATGTGAAGACTGAACCATCCTTTTTTCTCTCGGCATTAAACGTTTTATCTTATAAGATACTTTGTCTATTGCAAATAGATTTCCGAACCTAGATGGAAAAATCAAAAGTGAAATCAAATGGGCTTATCTGTTAGAGGCACATTGGTATCAAAAGTCTTCACCGAGATTGAATAAACTCTTAGTATATAAAGGACGTCTACTAAGGGAATCAAGTGCATAGAATCTTGCGAGGTTCAAATTACGTAAAGAACACGATTGAAATTGAATTACTTTGAGGGTTAATTCGATCTCAAATACATTTCAGTCCGAAGTGTGATAGTACGCTAGTGTCTGTAGCGTGCGGCTTAATACAGTATAATATTAAAAGATGGACGAGGTCCTGGAGTTTATCTGTAGGTGCAATTCTACTTGTTAAAAAAACTTGTGGTGTCTTGTGTTTTTTTTTTCCGCATTATAATGTTTTATCTTTATAATATGAATATCACAAGTAGTACGTAATCAAACTAGATGGTTTACACAATCAGGTTCACGGAATTTTAATCTAACTTATTAATTGTGGAAGACAAAAGAGAAAAACTCTATGTACAACTTGTTCAATGGTCTTTTCTTTAGGTCCACTTGAAATTGTATTAGGTTTTGTCCATACAGGTTGCCGAACGAAAAAGTTGGTGGTGTACTTGGTACCCTCTCATTTTCATATTCTCCATTTCTTTCTTTTAGTGACTAAACATCACATTCCTCCTCAGATAAAGCTGCACAGTTCCTTTCAATGATAAAAAGTTACATTATTAAAAACATTAATACAATATCTTTCATTAACAATCTTAGTTGTCAATTGTTTTATGGCCTGATTAGATGCCTAAAGCGTTAAATTTCAACCAATGCAAGTTGAGCACTACTGACATTGAGCGTACCCACTTAGAGTAGCTTCACTTCTCAAAGAGTTCATAACAACAACCCCTACGTCAACGGAAGCATTACCTACAACCTATGTATTAATCAGGCTCCCCATTTATATTTATATTCAATCATTCACTTCATTAATATCATTATGAGTTTGTTTTTTTGAACCTTCAGGTGCGTTAAGAGCATTTGATCTATTTTTACTCTACCGTAATCATTACCTATATTTTTATTACCTTCAACAGTCATTAGCACATATTGTTGCTTGACTGATTTCTTCGTGTTATCATCTTGTTTGTCTTTTCGTTTTTCTTTCATCCTTTCAGGGAAGTGATTTTAAGTATCAAAGTAGCAGGTCTATGCTTATAGTCTCCCATATATCATGACCAATGGCCTTGCAATGAGACAAATTAAAAGGTAGGAAAATATTTAAAATAAAAATATGATGTAAAAGCGAAACCACCTCGCTCTTATCAATCAAAGGTGTAGCGAAATGAATCTTCACTTGAACTCTTGTGAAGTGATAAAAAAATTGTTTAAGGTAGCATCATCTACTCGCATAAGCGTCCCACCAACGGAAGCAATTTCGAACAGGTTTTATTCCTCTAGTATTCATAATTAACTCCATAAATTGTTATCCAGACTCGTGTAATTGATTGACATTAATAACTAGGGTTGAAATCCTTAGACTATTGCTAGAAGTGCATGAGGCCAGGCTTTAGAAAACATGAACCGGCAGTCTTAATGTTCAACATATCGTCCTACGGTGAGAAAACAAAGGAGTATAAATCCTTTTACCAGAGGTGAGAGTGTTTTCGGCGACAAAGATTTGAGGTTATAATGAATTAAAGTCATCAATTCGATAAGGAGTAGATCCCTTAAGAAGAACCAGATGTCTAATAAGATTGTTTCGACAATCATCAAACCACTATCGATATTCACTGACATCTCTTAGATTTTGATTGAAAGGATATTATCTTTTACGTAGGGTTTAGGAAGCTGCGAAAGTGAAAAAACAATAAAGAGTGAATCAGAAACCGTAGTTGAGTAAGATTTAGGTTTTGCAAAAGGTATTTTATTAGTATTGACATCCAAAAAAGATATTGAAGGATCTATGGTTGTTTCGAGATAACCCTAAAATCACCTATCTTTCTTCTCATAAGAAAATAGAGTTAAACATCTTTTATAACCTTAGGTTTTAATAGAACTATGATAAATTTCGCGAGAAAGTTATCAAACACGTTCTTCTTTTTCTGAAGATTTTTATGCTCGTTTGTCCAAGCGAGAAAGTGAATGTCCATAACGTTATTGACCTGTTGATTTCAGTTTATTCTTCCGCAGTTGATTTCTGTTATGATTGCAATTTTTTTGAGAAATTATCATTACTATATTTCACTTTCACAATTGATACACATCAGCTTTTTAAAATACCTCAAAAAATGAAATGAATAAAGATATAAAACTTATATTTATCTTGGTCATGCCTCAAATCATTTTTAAAATACCTCGTAATATTTGAACATTTGATACTAGTCTGTATATATATCTTCGTGGCATCACAATATTTTAATTTGTTCCATGGTATACTAGCACGTGATATATATGGTTCTGTGGCCAAGGTCCTTTGTATTTAACTAGCAAAAGAATATCACACATTAATATCACCAAAATGATAATAGACCATCCTCACTAAACCCCTCCAAAATCGCCTCCTACATATAACTTTTGTGTTTGAGTACCACAGATTATGTCGAGGACTCACCGCTTCAAAAAAAAAAAAAAAGTTTCTCATTCCCCTTTTGGAAGTACTTTAGGATTCTTAGCGATTATGAAGTGGTTTATCAAATTGATCTAAAAATCAAATCCATCAACTTATATCCAATAATTTTGCATCGTGGATCATGCATTTATGCATTAGACGATCAACATACCAAATCATCTTTGTCTTCCGACATTGATTGTACCAAAGGCTGCTTGCATGTACTCTACAAGGAATCAAATTGAAGGTAGGTGAAATCCTTGTTTCCTACGTCAATTGCACCAAATGCTTCACCAGGTTCCTAAGAACCTCTACCCAAAAGGGTATCTCACCAATGACCAAACTGGAAAAACATGGATCAATTTCGAGATATAATGAAACTTGACCCCAAATACAATTTTTGGTAACATATAAACTGGATTGTCTTTGGTATTGATCTTCTTAAGAAGAATATCTTATTCTTCCAGAATTTCTCTGACAAACTGAAACCGAATATCTATATGTTTGGTTTCAGCATGATGCACTCGATTCTTTGCCAAGTAATTAGCACTAAGACTATCACAATTCATAGGCAGTTGTTCCGACACAACACCTAAGTCATCTGCCAAACCATGTAACCGTATAACAGCCCCTTTAAATTCCTTTGTCACTACCATATACTCCACTTCGGCAGTTGAGACACAGTAGACTGTAAAATTGATCTCCAACTTACTAGTGCCATTCATAGGTAAATATATACTATATAGTTGAACGTATCTTGCAAAATTACCGGCATACTCAGAAATCCACATAACCAATGCACAACTGATTGTTCCCATCTTCCTTCACGAACTCCTGGCCAACGTCAATTGTACCATAAAAGTACCTCAAATCCGTTTCACAACTTACTAATATCCCTTTCCGGGATTGTGCAAGTAAAATATCATGCCTCGTAATACCATCAGTTACATGAAACTCCCAACAACACTATCATATGAATTTGGGCCATAAACTCTCGCTCTTTTTCAATAGTAGGAGCACTACGGGAAAAACATATTTTGCCGACCCCCCACAAGTGTTGTAGTAGACCTACGACGACTCTATTCTATGGATTACGGAGGGGGGGAGGGGGGGTTGTAGAAGGTCCCCGATTTACTACGACTTCAAGCTAAGAGTCGTAAACGTAGTTGTGGTTCAAGTTTGGACTACCTTGTGGTTCAGTTGTGATTCTCTCTCGATTTTACTTTGGAAGCCTAACACATCCTGTGAATCCTTCTTTCACTATACCTACTGGAGTTGTATGACATCCTTCCACAACAACCTCTATGTATAGTAGAAAACCTTATCACAACCCTCCAGTTAGGTTGTCAAACTCTATCATAATTTTCTAGAGTTTCTTTCACAACTCCTATTTATATTGTTATACATTCTTTCACAATCTTTGATAAGTGTAGTAAAAGTCTGTCACACAACTTCTATTAATGTTGTGAATAGTACTATTACTACTCTTGTTAAAATGGTTGAAATTTTTTGCACAACCTATAATACGTATAGTACAAGTCCATAACACAACTTCTATGAATGCTGTGAATAGTACTATTACTACTCTTGTTAAAATGGTTGAATTTTTTTGCACAACCTTTGATATGTATAGTAAAAGTCCATAACACAACTTCTATGAATGGTGTGAATATTACTATTACTACTCTTGTTAGAATGGTTGAAACAATTTGCACAACCCTTACTTATATTGTTATACTTTGTTTCACAACCTGTGCCTAGTGTAGTCATAATCTCTAATACAATAAAGGTTTTCAGTAGATGAATGTTGACCTACAACCTTAGTTAGGAGTTTTGTGCATAAAACTATTTTGAAGAAAAAAAATCAGAGCTAAAATCAAATTGCCGAAAGTAATTCACATTCATATTAAACCTGCCAGTGTAACACATTTATATTCATTTAAGTTCACCTGCTAGTGTTAAACACACATATTCAAAAAATGGCAGAGATATAGATGTTTGTTACCAAAAGTTAAAAGTTTCCTGAACACATACCAAAAAGTTAAAGTTGAGATAACATGTCTATGAGAACACTATTCGATCCTTGGGCCATGAGATAATACTTCCGACAGCATCAGCAACATACTTGAACTCTGAAGTCGGCTTGTAGACATGAGCACCTTCCACATGAGAAATTATCACACACATAGTGTAGGCTCCAAAACCTATTTGCATCCCATGTATCTCCTGCGTTGGATCCGTTTCACTAATTTCAGCATCAGCCACCACCTCTCCATCCTTGTACCAACTTAGTAACCGGGAAGGTGTAAATCTTTCTAGCACTTGCACCTTGATGTAATTTTAGATAGTGGTAAGAAATAGGGTTGTCGTTCACTCGGATTCGTAGAGATTAAAGTTTTTAAAAATACTAAATAATATATACAAAGACTATTAACAATGGGCGAGAGGTACTGGGACTAAGGATTTAGCCAATCTTTATAACATAAGGTTCACTTATTTATTCTCAACAATTTTAGCTCAAGAAATATAAACATGGACTCTATTTTTGCCAAGGTAGATTCTCAAAACATTGATTGTAAATGTTAAGCATGGGACATCAAATCACCTAAGCTAAGCATGACCCATCTAATCAAATGAAAACCAATTTAATCAAATCATATTTCAATTAATTTTAATGCAAAAGTCATAAAAAGAATAAAAATAAATTTACCCATGTATGAAGTTCGGCCTCCTCCGTCGTCCCAGTGTTGGGGTTTAACTCATCATGTCGAAAACACACTCAAAATATGTATTCATGGCTAAAAAAGTGTTTACAAGAAGAGAAAATAATGAAACAGGAAATCTGCAACAGCACAGGTGCGTTACAGACCGACTGTTTCAACTCTCAACTGTTATGATGAAGATAATCGTTACAAATATGAATATAAATGTTGCAGAAGAGGATGAAGAAACTGTTACAATGAAGATAAATGTTGCAAACCACTTGAAGAAACTGTTACAACGAAGATAAATGTTGCAAACCAGTTGAAGAAACTGTTACAACCAGTTGAAGAAACCGTCGCTGTTTCCCTGTTCTTCACGAGCAGCAGCAGCAGCGACAACAGAGTTCTGAAAACTCTTGATTCACGCCTCCTGAGCTCTCCTATCGACCCCAAACTCTCTACCCCCCTTCTATGTGATCCTAGGAACCTATTTATACATAATTGCGACATTTAATCTCCTCCATTAACTACAAATAATCTTCTTTTACTCGGGTATATTTTTTTCCATTTTTTTCATTGATTTTGATTTTCACACATCTGCAGCTGTATTTATTTCCTTCTATACCTTATTCACGCTCTATAATATCGATTAAATCTTCCAAGCACGTGCAGTACACGTTTAAATTTCTCACAACTCATGCAAGCTCATGTTTTTCCTCCAACTCCCTGTTTGGATTAAACCAAGTTATCCAGCCAAATTTGATCGATAAAATCACCCATACTAGCTTTCTATAGTCATATCACGTCTACCCACTAAGTTTCAGGTATTTAATCTCACAAAATCGCGTCCAAATATCCGATTGAAATTCTGCTGTTAATGAAAATATTTTCCCGCCAAAATTCATTTTTTGAATTTGAGAAGAACATGTCCTCCCCCTAATCCTGCACGGG
This sequence comes from Papaver atlanticum, assembly GCA_023531105.1. Taxonomy (NCBI): domain Eukaryota; kingdom Viridiplantae; phylum Streptophyta; class Magnoliopsida; order Ranunculales; family Papaveraceae; genus Papaver; species Papaver atlanticum. The sequence goes on from JAJJMB010012776.1 coordinate 1,696,488, forward strand.
TGTCCCTTTAGCACTTGTCTTATGGGGTGCAAATAGTAATTTTTGGGCGTAGATAGTAATTTTTCTGGGGTTCCTCCGACACATTTCTGGGGTGCTTCCGGTGCATTTCTGGGGTGCCTTTAGTACTCTATCCAGGGGTGTAAAACACCACTTTTCGAGCCAATTTCGCCGCAAGAGCTTATTTCTCTAAAAATATCTACAAAGACATAAAATAACAAAATAAATACAAAATCGAACACTAACAATATATACAATTGAGACATATTAGACACAATAATGCGTCTATCACACCTCATTTGATCTGTTGACAGGACTAGTAGTGGGAGTTGAGGATTTTCCATTGCTGGGAACAACTCTGCTAGTACTAACCAGGTTGTTGCTTGCAACTGGACTGTCCCTGTGAGAGTGTACTTCAACGCAGACACATTTTGAACTCTTTTCCTGTAGAAAAAACAAATAGACAGTATGAGTGGCACAATCATGTTTGAATTCATCAACTATAAAAACTAAAACCAAAAACCAAACCATGAACAAAATTAATTCTCACCTCTAACATCACAAGATGATCATTCATTGCTCTACAGTTTTCCTGACACTCTTTAATGATCAACTTATAGTGGGTATTGGTTGCAATTGATTTACGTGTCACTCCAAACCCCGTGCCTTTAAGTCTTACCCCTTTATCTTTACCAAGAGCCTTTGTAAGAACATCGTCTGTCAAGGACGATCCACAATCAGAACCATGCTGTGCTTGAGATTCTTCAATTTTTTTCTGTACAATTGTGAAACATATAAGATATTGTTGCATTATTGAAGCACACGTAAATTCAAAGAAGTAAGAAGAGAAGATTTCTCACAAAAGCTCTTAGAACACCAGGATTTGGGTCCCTTCCTTCATGCTGTTTGTGACCCGCTTTCCATAAATCAGCTCTATCAATCTGTTCAGTTGTGTTCAGATCTTTTTGCTGCAAATAAAATGTAAATCCCAGTTAGTTAACAACTTCCACAAATGAAGTCAAGTAAACTGTAGTCTTAACTATTGTTTGGACATGCATCAGTATAATCAAGGTTTAGCGTAAGAGTAATTTCATACAGGGGAAATGAAGGATACACATATAGGTTGCAAAGGGAAGGATACACATACGGGAAAACATTACGTAACTAAGATATGATTTCATTATGACATGCATAAGTACGATCAGGTTAACGTAATTGAGATATGATGACTAAACATATCCATTTCTAATTCTAGGCTCCGTTATATGTTTATCAATTAACAATTACTGCATAAACAGTACATATGCAACACTAATAAGTCAAAATTAGAGCACAAAAGAGCAGGCCATGGAACACAAAAAATACCCAATCGAGGGTAGAACATACCATCTCAACCTCCAGTCGGGCATAACCTTTTCGGCTAATCGTGTGAGGGGTGTTATGCTTTGAACGTATTTCTTGCATTTTGAGTCTTTTGACCTGCATAGGGAAATAGAGTAGTCAATAGACACATTTCAAATTTTCAAGCTTCAAATATAGTCATTCATTATATTAGAAACACTTACTCTGAATTTAGCCGAGCCTACACGTTTCCCATTATTGACAGACATGCTCGTGGGCATTAGCTTTGCAATTCTTTTCTTTTTTTCTTCCCCTTGTAGCTGATCCAAAGCCTTGAGTACCAAACCGGCTTTCCTAGATCGAGATTCTTTAAGATATGCTCCCATTTTGGCAAAATAGTAGTCTTGGTAATGTTCAGGCACAATGAACCGTTGTTGCAAATAAATGTAGATCATTTTTGTTAGAATCTTCTATGAGTTAAAGAGTTGTCGACTAATGAAAAGAGTTGAAGAGTTAACAATTAATCATTTTAATTACCTCGACTATCTTCCATATGTTGGTCTTGGCCTAATGAGGAACAACTCTCCAATCCTTGAATGTTAACGGAATGTTGTGCCGAACTAACACCCCTAGAAAACTTGCCAGCTGCACGGATGGATCACCAATTGGCTGTTATTTAAAGTTGAAGGGAACTGTGGCTTTTGTATATGTGTTATCTAACTTCATTGCATGCATCTGCATTGGTCCACATGGAACAAACTTTATTCTCTTCGTTGGTTCCACAACCTCATCTTCCGGCTTATCATCACTACCATTATCATCATTCTCCAATTCCTTTCCCACACCAGTCTCATCACCATCATCATTATCTTTTCCTTCATCAGAATAAACATCAGACTCTTCCTCTTGCACGTCTTTGTTGTGCTGCAAAGTTTCATCTTCTTCTTCCTCTTTAAAATCAGAAAAAGTGTCATTTGGATTCTTGAGTTGAATACTTGGACATGGGCCAGTGCTTGTGTCCAATTTCCACTTTCCTGTCTTGCGCCCTTCTTTTGAATTTGCAGCATCTTCTTTAAACTTTGCAGGTGTCAGCATATTATTCTTCTTAGAAACTACTTTCTTTCGAGAGTATGGAGTTGGTTGGGCAGTTTCAGGTTGTGTACTTGATGGAGTTTGTGTAGTCCTTTTAGGATTAGTTGGTTCTGCAGACTCTTTGAACCTTGGTGATGATCGCCTCTGACAAGTAATTGTATCTGTTGGAGATGTATGATCAGTTGGTTCTGCGGACTCTTTGAACCTTGGTGATTATCGCCTATGAGAAGTATTTGTATCAGTTGGAGATGTAGGATCAGTTGGTTCTGTGGACTTGTTCTTTCTCTGTATTCGGCACTTTGAAGCAAGTGAAGCACTTTTAGATGGAGATGCATTATCTGGTTTGGACTGTTGACTCTTCATTCCCTTCTTCATCTGCAAAAACCATATATAACTTAGTTAAAATGAGAAGGTAAAGAAATTTGTTATGTTAATATAATGAAATTGAGATGAAAAGAGTTTACCTTGATTGGAAACTGCTTGACATTATTCTTTACTATGAACTTCTGCAACATTAAATACAAAATTTTAATTAGTATCTATTGACAACTTAAAGCGAATCATTTACATGAACAAGAGCAACTGAATCATAATGAAATCAGTCTTTACCTTATTCTTTCTCATTGCTGTAAGATTTGTTTTCATTAATGAGATACAAAAACATAATTCAAAAATGGAATCAGTATAACATTATGCAAACTACATCAACTGTACTTATGGACACTAACATACCAACTTGGAAGGATTTTTAAATGAGCTAGTGCACTCACTATCTTATGGGTAAGTCGATCGCTTAAGAAGCAATTATCTCGCCCATATGATATAGAGCGCACTAGCTCTCATCAATCCTTAACCAAAATTGCAAACAAGCATGTATATCCCTCCATCATAAATAAAGCAACCTATATATAACCACCAAGGCAGTCTCATACCTGTGTATCAATCAAAACAAAACAAAATAAAGCAACCTATATATAACCACTAAGCAAACTGACACCTTCTGGTTGGAATACGGAAGCCCTGCACAATTTTCAGTTGAGAATGAACCATGGGTTCAGTATTCCCTCCAGCAGGTCTTACAGATTCACTTGATGTCTATCATTGCAACATCAACCAAGCATCATGTTAACAGGGTTAAGAAAGCAATATATCATTCACTTTGATTAGAATCGACCTGATTCAACTATATGTATCTAAAACTTATCAATTTTGCATACTGAATCGAACAACGCTTACAAGCTAAAACACAAATTCAGTTATCATTTTGTGCACCAAAACTAATTGAGAAAGCAAAACACAAGCCTATTTACCAAATAAACATGACTAGTAAAAAATAACACATAAGTAATACAGCTACACAATCACTACAATCACAGGGGAAGAGAAAAAAAATCAAGAAAAGCATATATATACAGCAAAAGATACTTTATGAAGACTGTGTGCATCAGAAATTGAATGTGTCCTCAAGGAGAAGTTAATAAAACAACTCCATTGAGTTCAAAGTGAAGAAATATAAATTGAACTTCATCATCTGCACCCTAAAAAAAAAAAAAACTAAATACTTTTAAGAAAAAAAAAAACCAAAATATTTTCAGGAAAAAACCCCCCCCCAAATCTAACCATTTAAAGAACACATCTAACAAACTGCGAGGAGAAATCCACATTTCATGGAATCACATATCATGCATAGATCAATCGGAAAAAAAAAAAAAAAAAAACTAAAATCAGTTAATTTAAAAAGAACCCTAAAACAAATCAAAACAAAATCAAAAATCCTTGAACAACCAACAAACAATTGCATGTTATTAAAAAAAAAAAAAAAACCTAAAATCTTTCTAACCATGTAAAATTGCATGTTAATATACCAAACCCTAGAACAAAAAACTATACTCAACAAAAGGAAAAAAGAGAAAAGAGGGTTTCAGAGATTTATTTTTACCACTATAGAGAGATTTTCTGACGAGGGTTGCAGATAGATTTGAGGTTTGAGAGATTTTCTGTGGATAGTTAGATTTGAGGAGAGTTTCTGAGATGAGAGGATATGAGTTCTTCTGAGATGAGAGGATATGGTCCTATTTTGATTTTCTGAGACCAAAAATGTTAAAAACTATGAGTTTTTGCAGAGATTTTTTCTCCGAGATGAGAAAAGAGAAAGAGTTGAATGGATAAGGAGAAGGAACCGAGGGAGACATTTTGTGTGGTCCTCAATTTTTTGTTTTTCCAAAAATTGACCGAAAATTTAAGAATTGACACGTTGCAAATTTTGGGCGGGATGTTGGGATGTAAAATCCTCAATCTGCATGATAGGTTAAATTTGGGCTTTAGAGCCGTTAGATGAGATTTTGTGCAATCTGATTGGTTAAGAGAATAGGTTACGGATTGAGAAATGTGTATGTTTTTTTCAAACCAAACAAGGAATTGTAACCGTTAGATTGAGTAGTGATCCTTGTTTTAGTTTTTGCTGAATTCTAGATCGTCGGATTAGAAATAATAACCAAAAAAACAATTAATATATACACACAGTTTCGTCAAGTTCGAGAAATAAACTGGCTCCGAAGTCGAAACCTGGCCAGGAGTGGACTGCTATAAGTATGAAACTTGGTAAGAACGATTAATATCTAACCTTTTACAAGTAAGATTCCATTAGAATATTCTCGAAAACCTTAAACACACACAGTTTCTTCAAGTTCGAGAAAGAAACTGGCTCCGAGGTCGAAACCTGGCCAGGAGCGGACTGCTATAAGATTCAATCGCAAAAATATCTCTTAAGGCCTAAAATCACCCCTTTTCGTCAAAAATTTAGCATAAGTGAAAAATAATTAGCAGAAGTGAATTTGTTTTAGCAGAAGTGAAAAAAAATTAGCAGAACGACAAACGTTTTACGACGACTTCTACTAAAGGTTGTGAAAGGGGTTGTAGAAAATATTACATCCTAACCATCCATTTCAATCTGTAACCGTCCATTGTTTTTTCCCTTTTCCCTTAACCTTTTTCAGCCACTTCTTTTTTTCATTCTAACCATCCTAACCATCATCAAAACCACCATCATCAACCCAACAGATCGAGGTAGCTGTAGTTTTCTACACCAACAGATCGAGTTGAAGACTTACAACAATCAACAAATCGAGTTGAAAACTTACAACAACCAATAGATCGACCTAACTGAAGACTTACCAAGGTCTGTAAATCGGGTTTCTCGATCTCTTTAGGGTTTAATTTATTTATTTATTTTATTTTGATTCTCGATTTTGAAGACTTACCCATTTAGTCGTAAAACTGTAAACATGAATCATAGGATATTTCTTCTTCATAATCATCCTCTTCGGTAGAAAAAAGATATGTTTAATGGAGAAATTGAGAGGAGAGAAAAACCACCTGTTATATCTGGTGCTGTGGTGTTTGAACGTCAGAGCAGTATTGTGAATGATTTTGGGAAAGCGGAGAAGAACGAGGAGGAGAAAAGGAAAGAAAAAGATGAGAAGAAGAAGAAGAAGAAGATGGTAAAGGAAAAGGGTCAGAGTAGTGTGGCAAAAGGTGCAAAGGATGGTATTTCTAAGTGTGGGAAGCGGAAAAGGGATGTTGTTTCTGATGCGGCTAGATTTGATGCACCTGATGAGGAAACTGAGCTTCGGGTGTTTAACAAACGTTCGATATTCTTCGACTTACCTAACTTCACATTTACTTGTTAAATAGTTTCGTTCACATGATCTATGATTGAACTCACTATAACCTTAATACCCATTAGCCCCTGAACTTCCAAATAGTTTTATGAGGTTCTGTCATGTTTGCTTGAACTCACTATAACTTCATATATATGTGCTTTTTGGTTTACATGTATCCTGTTTTTGTAGTTCTTTTTCTTAGTGTCTAGTAGTAGCACGTACCAATGTGAAATTTCAAATCTATATTAATATGGTTATCGTTCATTACATAGAATCATTTCAACTTAATTACAACCACCAGCAACTACCAAAAGTATGCTAGATATATATTAGATTGTCAAAATGGCTTTATAGGTAATTATATATGTGTAAAACTTGATTTTCATTGAACATGACTCATCTTTTGTTTTTGGAATTACTAATGTTAGGTTTTTTCATGAATTCCTAGGATTTGTTACTACGGCATAATATTGATGTTATGCATACAGAAAAAAATGTCTGTGAGAGCGTCATCGGTACTATTTTGAATATAAAGTTCAAAACAAAAGATGGTTTAAAATCCCGTAATGATCTGAAGAGTATGGGAATACGATCAGAATTGCATCCGCAAGAGATAAATGGAAAAAAAATTCTTCCACCAGCACCATACAGCTTAAGCAACAAGAATAAGGCTATACTTTATAATAAGATAAGAAATTTGAAGGTTCCATATGGGTATAGTTCGGATCTTAGGAAGCATTTATCGAAACATGGTTGCTTAGGTGTCCTTAAGGCTCATGATTACCATGTTCTTATGCAACAATATTACCTGTAGCTTTGAGGGGACTTTTACCTTAGGGGCCAAGTAAGGCGATTTTCAGGTTGTGTTCTTATTTTCACGAAATATGCCAAAGGGTAGTTCATCTCAAAAGATTAGTAGAACTCGAAGTAGAAGTTGCTGAGACTTTGAATATGTTGGAGGCGTACTTCCCTCCATCATTTTTTGATGTGATGGTGCACTTGATAATTCACCTAGCTCGAGAAGTGCGTTTATGTAGACCTGTACAATATCGTTGGATGTATCCATTTGAAAGGTGTGTTATGCAACATGTCAATAGCTTTCCCTTGTAGCTTAGAGTTACTAATATTTAAGTGTTCTAACTGGTATAACTGTTTCATATGCTACTTTCGTATAGGTATATGAAGACATTCAAAGAATATGTTAAAAATTACGCACTACCTTAAGCTTGTATAGCAGAGTGTTATCTTGGAATATAGTGTGTTAGGTTTTCTATTCTCATGGATCAAGCAGTTGAAATAGGAGAAAAGCCAAGGCTTGATAAAAACGATGGTACCACACCTGCAGCATGTCCTCTTTCTAAAAGTGAACAAGTACGTATGGATAATGAAAAGCTAAAGATTGCTCACAAATATGTTCTTTTTAACACAGCAGAAATTGACCCATATCTGACGTAAGTATCACATTGTTATTCATTAGAAATGGTTTGTCAGTTAATACGTCATGTTTTGATTTTACTTTTATCTTAGAATGCATATAGATGAGTTAAAATCTTCTGTTGGGAGGTATATTACCAATGAAGACCAACTCATTTCCACACAGTCAGACACATTCGGAGAATGGTTTAAACAAAAGGTACGTTTTTTCCACTTTTAGTCAGATTGCGCACCTTAGTAGCTAGTTTAATCACTTATGGCTTTTGAAACTTCAGAAAACACAAATAGAACCATCGTCCATGGATGTGCTATATAGATTGTTTGATTCTGTTTTCATGTATGGGTTCAAGATATTCTGTTTGATTTTGTCACTTAGATCCATCCATGTTAGGCACAGAATCGCTATAAATATTTCTTCTCATGCTCAGATAACCATTTTAGTTATATTTTTATGTTCTGAGTATGCATTTGTAGGTTTATATGCAAATTGAACAAGGCATATCAGTATCAAACACGGTATAGTGGTTGTCAAAAGGGCCTTTAGAAAACTGCGTGTCATATAAAGGCATGCTAATCAATGGGTCTAGGTTTCTTACGAAGGATGTTCAAAGAGTCACACAAAACAGTGGTGTCTCAATTGAATCAAAAACTTTAGTTGCAGGACGATCAGAAACCACTGGTTTCTACGGTGTTTTAGAAGAAATTCTGGTGTTGGACTACATTACTCTTCAAGTTCCCATATTAAAATGTGACTAGGCTCACACCTATTTTGGTGTGAAAGTAGAGAAAGGATTCACATTAGTCAACTTAAAGCATCATAAGAACCAATTTCGTAACGACCCGTTCATTTTAGCATCACAAGCGCGACAAGTTTTTTATTCTCGAAAGTCAGATACATCTAACTGGTATGTCATGTTGAAACCACCACCTAGGGGTTTCCATGAATTAGAGGTATACAATGGAAAGGATGACACAAGTTGCTAACCTGTGGATACTTAAACTCTTGGCTTACAAATGGATGGCGAGAGCGAGAGTTACGTAAGAGAAGATGCTGAAGCTGTCGTAATGGTTCCGAGAAAGAAGAAGAACAAGGGGAAGAAGAAAAAGAAGTTCACAAGTTAGGTCAGTACGTAGTGTATTGTGTTTACTGTTTTTTTTTACTGTCTTCATCATTCTCATTGCTGTCATTGTGGATCTTGTTGTCACGGTTCTTGTGCATTTTCTTGGCTGATACTATAACTGTTCTTCTGATTGTGATGTTTGATCTTATTACTTTGATTGTGAATTTGATTGTGATTGTGATGTTGGACCTTAGTTCCGAGTGAACACCCTTTTTTAACTCCGCTAGTGAAAATTATTTATCATTTCATTGCCGATCTCAAGCCCGGAAAAATGAGGAGAGAAGAAGGGAATTTGTGATGGTACAGTCATTTACAGTTAGAGAACTAGATATGCACAATAATTTGTCTTCTTTTTTGTGTTTAGTTACCATTTGGTGCTATGAGTTATCACTGTTTCTGAAAAATTTGCATTCTTTTTATGTTTTTTGGTGGATTGGAAGAAATTAGGTACTTGAACTGTGAAATGAAGTGCCAGGGAACTAATAGATATGAAATGAGATGCATTATCATTGTAGAATGTATGTGATTGTTTACAGGGAAGGATTTGCGCTGTTTGCTGTTTGCGGCTCAGGTGACTGAGCCTTATTTTTAAAAATCATATTTTGTTTTTGCAACTCTTATGAAGGTTGTCAAAGGTTGTCATGAAGTGATTATAAACAAAAACCATAAACTTGACAGTGTTGTGATATTGTAGGCATGGTTGATGGTATGGACTTGCACGCATGAGGCTCAGGATCAAATCCCCGCAACCTCATTTTCCAACATCCTATATTTTTACTTCAACAACACTTATAAAGGTTGTTATACATTTTCATTAAAAAAAGCACAAAAAACCAAAACCTGTGAAGTGTAAGGATGGTTGATGGGTTTAACTAACACACAGTAGGTTCATGTTAAAATCCCCTCAACACTATTGTTTGTTTTTTTTCATATTTTGTTTTCCTATATTTTTACTTCAACAACTCTTATAAAGGTTATTATACATTTTCAAAAAAAAAAAAAAGCAAAAAAAAGCAAAACTTGTGAAGTGTTAGGATGGTTGATGGGTTAAACTAACACACAGTTGGTTCATGTTCGAATCCCCTCAACACTATTCTTTTTTTGTCATATTTTGTTTATCTTCAACGACTCTTGCGATAGGATTATGAACTACATATCCGGAAAACGGTTGTGAAAGCTAAATGGCGTCACAACTGTTTTTCTAAAGGGTTGTTGTTTGTTTTTTTGTCGCAACCCTTTGGTCTTGGGGGTTAGTAGTGATGCCATTCTACAACTCTTCCTTTGAAAAAAGTTGTAAAACATAGGATGTTCTACGACTTTTATCAAAGAGTTGTCAAACTCCAGTTGTAGATGTATATTTTTCCTGTAGTGGAGACATATCATAATTAAACTTATAATGAGGAGTAAGATGAGTACTTACAGATTTAGTTCCTTCGCTGACACCAATTTTCTATAACACTTTCTTCAAATATGCCTTCTGAGACAAACCAACTTTACCACTTTCTCTACCACATTGAATCTCCATGTCAATATTATTTTTAGCTTCTCCTAGACCTTTCATCTCAAACTCGGTTGATAATTACTGCTTCAAATTCTCAATCCCTTTCTTGTTATTTGATCAGCATATCATCGACATACAAGAGAAAATATATGAAATACCCATAATGTAGCTTCTTGAAGTATACACAATGGTCATAGTGAGTTATTGAGTATGTCTGACCAATCATAAATTAAATGGAGAAATCACTTGTATCACTGTCGTGGAGACTATTTCATCCCATACACCGATCTTTTCATCTTACATACATAATCTTCTTTTCCAGCAACCTTGAACCCGCTCGCCTGAGTCATATAGATCCCTTCTTCTAGATATCACCATATAAGAATGTCGTCTTGACATCTAGCTAAACCAGATCTAAATCATATTGTGCTACCAAGGATGACAAAATATGGATTGATGACTGCTTCACTACCAGAAAAAACACCTCAATCCATTCTCTTTGGGAATAACCTTTCATAACTAACCTTGCGTTGTAGCGTACTTAATTCAACTGAGATCCTTCTTTCTTTGCATATACCTATTTACACCCATATAACCATGCATAACAGCTTACTATTCTTCACCGTTTCTATTATGCACAACTTCAAAATATGTATATGGAGTACCTTCTTCAGCAACTGGTAATGCATATTCTACAAAATAATCTATCCAACCAGGTTTCATAGTTTGTCTTCTTGGTTTGCTGGTTGTTATGGTCTCAGTGACCATATTATATCTTCTACTTCTCCTCGTTCTTCTTCATTAACAACGTTGCTATAACTTAGAACTTCGGTAGTTACCTCCCTTGTAAACGTCATAGATATAAACTTAGCTTGAATTAGTGGAGCTGCATCAATCTCCATCAGCTCCAAAAGCTCACTGGTGCTGGTAGTGTTCTGCACTATGCCAAGAACCCCAAGACTTCACCATAGACACTTCATCAAATGTAACGTCTCTACTCCTGACTATCTTTTTCTCTATTGGATTAAATTTAGAACCCTTTCACTCCTTTCTTCACACTCATAAAGATAACTTTAACAACACAAGCTATCATGTTTGTTGTCATTAACTTGATACCAAGCAGGAATACCAAAGTGATGAATTGAGTCATAGTCATAAGATGACGTACCAAACCACTTCTCCGTTGAGGTTTTACCTTCTAATATACCTGATGGAAAATTATTAATGAAGAAGCACACATATGTAACTACCTCAGCCCAAAATGCTTTACCTACATCCAGCATCAGATAACATGCATCATACCTTTTCCAACAAAGTACGATTCATGCGTTCAGCTACCCCATTTTGATGTATTTTCTTCTTCGCTGTGAAGTGCCTCTATGTACCCTCATCTTAAAATACTTGCAAGGATTGATCATTTTTGTACTCCCCACCGTTGTACGAACATAGTACCTTGATCTTTTTGGAAGTTTGAGTCTTAGTTGCTTTCTTCCGCTTCACAAATACTTTTAATACATCAATTTTATGCCTTAAGCTGTGCACCATATGCGTCTAGAATAGTCATCAATAAATGACACGAACCAATGTTTCCCTCTTAGTGATGCATTTTTTGAGGGATCCTAAACATCTGAGTGATCAAGAACTCCACCAGTGTTGTGGCAATACAACCTGCTTGATGTGCCAAAGTTTGTTCTTATCTTCTTGTCATTCACACAATGTTTACAAAATTCTAATTTGTAGGTAGTACAAAAAAAAAAATCTTCTTCTTCCTGATGTATCTATTTCTGAACGCATCGAGACTGCAGCTATGAAGACCACCAAATTATGGCACATACAACTCACACATCCAGGTGATAAGTCATTACAAAATGCAAGATAGAAGAAAAAGTTTTTGATGTGATTTCCAGGTTTTCCCATGGGCTATTTATATATATATATATTACATTATTTAGCCTACATGAATAAGGTTTTATTAGCTATTAAATTCCTAAACTTGGATCAAGTAAACCAATTAAAAGTTATCAGAAAACTCTTGTATCATGTTTGGATACCAGATGCAGAAATCAAAAGCAAAACCATTTTGCTTCACAAAAGGTTAACTTTTTTGTTTTAAAAGTCGTTTTAAAATTCTATATCCAAACTGACTTTTTACTAACTGCTAAATGTACATCCAAGCAAGTTATTAGTCATAATCCTAATTAGTGACCAACTAAAGTTAGGTTTATCCCACCTTTCTTCCACCGACAAGTTTGGTTTGAGTCACTTATCCAACACGTTGTGCCAGGCACATCCGAACTGCCTTGATGCCTCGTACTACGGAATAAATGACATAATTAACCAATTTGCTTCTTTTCACTAAACCAATGTACTTAATTAGGACGGAGTTTGATGGTCATAGATAGTAGCTTGGTGCCAAAGACTCGATCCCACACCTTTTTATCTGATACCCGTAAATTTAATTAGTGTTTGGTGTACCATTTAGTCCACTGGTACAGTTGTACTGGGGTGTGTTGATGTGCCAGTCAGTTGTCCTATGGATTGATGTAATTGGTTGCACTTAATACATTAAAACCTTGTTTCTGAAAAAAAAATAAAAAATTATTGGGGTCTGGTTGCTTTAATAACCCTGCTGCCTCTTGCTCATCAAACCACAAAATGGTGCATGGGTTCTGAAAGTTGCGTATGGATGCTAGGCTATCCCATCCTCATTTACCACACAGTATGTACATATCACTGCTCACTTCTAGAGTATATAGACAGATAAGACCAAACACTGACCACAACAACTCCTGCATTACACGGTATACACATTAACTCTACCTTATCCCAAAACATACGTGTCAGAATCACATTTAAGAAACGAATCCAAACCAAACTAAACCAAACAGGAAATCAGTGTTAACGAAAGACCAGCCATTTTCCTAAATGGGTAAGTATTTGTATTTTCCGCTTCCAAAAGGATGGTCGAGCTGATTTGAGCCTCGAGTTTTGGCTTCAAAAAAAACCAAACACCTCCCTTTAGAGTTTAGCCTGCGAGGAGCATCGATAGGGTACACCCTATCGTTGGTCGTATCTGCTGTGCCGTATTTGTACCTATTAATTCTAATCCTATATTCTAAGTTCACCTATGATTGTCCGGGTGTCAGTTTGGTATCTACCCATACGAGACGTGTCAGCCCAGTATTAGACTTTGCACAATTTTTACACACATTTGAAGAAATGGAATGTTACTATTTCCAATAATCTAAGTTGTGTTTTATTATTAAGACTTCTTTATGTAACAGGTTAGATTTATCACCGAACATTGGATGAGAAATTGACTCTTACCTGAGTTGGATGGAAAAGCTAACATGATAGGGCATTTTTCCAATTTGTCCATAAGGGGTATTAGTTACCTCTGATTTTGGGGCATTTTTCAAAATTTTCCATATACGGATGTATTCATACATCTAAGTATGAATTCAACCATATATGATGCATCCCTACTCACGACTCTACGTGGTTTAAAAACGGTAAACTGAATGCGGACTAACCGGAAGAATAAATGGTTGAAAATATACCATTGCAATCACCAACGAGCAAGTGTATTACTTAAGTGACCATTTCTTTTTATTATTTTCGATGCACCTATATAAACACAGTATGCATGCTTTCTCAGTTTCAATATAACTTTCATATAATACGTCATCCTTTTTTCTTCACAGAGTACTGATACGATATCGATGCTGAACACTTGGTCTATTGTTCCATTTGTCATAAGTTTGGTAATTATTAGCTTCATTCATTATGTTTATAGATGGAGAAACCCAGAATGTAATGGAGGAAAACTCCCACCTGGTTCCATGGGATTACCTTTGGTGGGTGAAACCATTCAGTTCTTCATCCCCAACAGCTCACTAGACATGCCCATGTTTTTCAAAAAGAGATTAGCCAGGTGTGTGTATATATTTATCTTAACTTTTTCTCTATAATTTGATTATATTTTATAAACTAACGGTTGAACTGATATCATGCATGAATGATCAGATATGGATCAGTGTTTAAGACGAGTTTAGTGTTTCATAAGGTGGTAGTATCACTAGACCCAGATTTTAATCATTTCATATTCCAACAAGAGCGAAAGACAGTAGAATTATGGTACATGGACGCATTTTGGGATGTATTCGGAAAAACTGTTGAAACTTCAGCTGATCTTTACATTCTCAAATACTTTAGAAACTGTCTCTTACATCAATTTGGTGTTGAACCCATCAAGGAGAAACTTCTCCCTAAAATCGAAGTTCAAGCTGACAGATTTCTACGAACTTGGTCTGCTCAATCCTCTGTCGAAGTTGAAGCATCAATCACAAGGGTATGCATTGTTTCACCATCACCATAACCATATAAAATTGACATCAACTATCTTGACACTTTGATGCTATTTTTTTTATGACGCTCAGTAGAACTATTTTGACAGCTAATTTTTTGGTCCCTATTTTTTTATATGAAATAGCGTCAAAATATCAAGATAGTTTCGATTTTACCATGTCAACAAATTCTCCCCATATATATATATATATATATACACCTTGAATTTATTGTACACTAGGTTTGTGATTATATTTCTGTTTTTACACATGCAGATGGTATTTGATCTTACTGCGAAACATTTATTCCATTACGATCCTATGGATACGAATATGGGTAACGTGTTTGCCGGCTTCTTTGATAGTGTAATGACAGTTCCTATAAACATTCCCGGTACTACATATTACAAGTGTATGAAGGTAATAAATCAGAAAGAGACTACTGCATTTCAATTTACTATTGTCCTGATTTCTTAAGTTGTATACACGGGCTCATTTTTATTTCAATTTTAACTTTATTTTTATTTTTGTTAGAACAAAGAGAAGGCAATCCAACTGATGAAGGATATACTGCGTGAGAGACGTAATTCAACTGAAAAGAAAGGCGATTTTCTTGATCAAGTCATAGAAGACATGAAAACAATGGAATTTATAACGGAAGATTTTGTTGTTTATTTCATATTTGCAATATTACTTGCCAGTTTTGTCTCCATTTCTACAACTCTCACTTTAGCATTTTCACTGTTGACGGACCACCCTGCCGTGGTGAATGAATTACTGGTCAGTCAAAGGAAAATTCATCAAAACTTACTAACTTAAAATCCTACACTAACTCAGTGAAATTACTAAGTTAATTAATGATGTTTTGCATTGTAATTAGGAAGAACAAGACAATATGGCTAAAAGCAAAGACAATCCGGATTCTCCACTTACATGGAATGAATATAAATCAATGACTTTCATGACTCAGGTAGGTATATGAACTGCATAACATTTATCGTGTACGTGCAATTATAATCAGATTCTATCTAGTTAGACAATCTGAATCATTTAACATGACAGGTTATTCATGAAACACTAAGGATGTCTAATATGCTTCCTGGGATGTTAAGAAAGGTTATTAAAGACGTTCACGTAAATGGTATGTACTCTGGAACTTTTCTTATTAAACACTAGATCGTTGAGCATGCACGATGTGTGCTGATATCATCGGTTAGCTCCTCGTCGTGAATGCCAACTATTTGCACAAATTTAAGAATATTTATTAATGTTCTGAAACTACAAAAAGAAAAAAAATAGCGAGAATAAAATTCATTTGAGTTGAAGGATACATGGCAGCTCGAGTTGTTTTCAATATGTATTTAGTTACATATTGTTGATTTTTTTTTTTTATTTACAGGGTATACAATTCCAAAAGGATGGACAATTATGCTAGTTCCTTCTGCTGTTCATATGAATCCTAAAAAGTTTCCAGATCCACATACCTTTAATCCCTGGAGATGGAGTGTAAGTATATTAATACTGTTGGATAGAGCTTGAGGAGTGACATAACTAGGGGGTAGCTGAGGGGTGCTCCAGCCCCCAAAATTTTAAAACCTAGCGCCTAACCTAAAATTAAATTTTGAAGTGTATTAATTTTCAAAAAAAATAATTCTAATAGCCCACTGGAAACCATGTGGCAGTGTGGCACCATCCTATTGTTTTAGTCTTCTACGTTTTGGATGCTCCTTCCGTTGCATGTTGGTAATTTGCGTGTGGATTAATGTGTGTGCATAATATAAACAGGACATTGGCGGTACAAATGCACCGTCGATAGATTATATTCCTTTTGGTGGAGGGTTGAGACATTGTGTAGGAGCAGAGTTTAGCAAGACAGTGATGGCTATATTCATTCGTGAGTTGATCACTAAGTTCAGGTAATTAACCTATACATCTACCAGATTATATTTACTTATCTGATCAATGCATTTATTGCGATTTGATCATCCCTGTCTTCGCCTGTGGATCATCCAGTTGGACAAAAATAAAGGGAGGAAATGCTTACCGTAACCCTGCTTTATCGTTCGGAAGAAGCGGTTTCCACGTTAAGATCTCTGAAAAGGATCAGATCAAGAACTAATCTTCTGCCGTTCTTTAGTAAAAACCACAGTTTGGTGGTCTGAGTGCCCGTTTCTAAGTTATAACTATGTATTGGATGTGAATACTTGGTTTGTTGTCTTATCTCAAAAATAAATCTTGGTTTGTTATCTTGTCATTAATTTGTGCTTATATAATTCTTAAAAGGATTGTAATGATTGTTATAAACCAATATCCATGGTTACCGTCACCAAGTTGGCAGAATTGTTAGAAGGTACTCGTCTCAACTGTGGACAAATCATCCTCCATTGCAAGCAAATCAGAGCTTGATTCATGATTAGTTGTTTCAGCTTCTTTGTGTACTAATTGTCAAAATTGCATTTGAATCAGAGATTTTAGAGTAGGTACCCCTCCAAGTAGTTCCCCATGCACAAACCCATATTAATATATTAAGAGTTCCTCTGCCAAATAGGTATAGTGTTGAATTGCATGACTAATCATAAAAAAAAATTTACAAATAGTTTTTGGCGGCTTCTGATAGAAAAATTTGATCCATACTTCACCATCCTCTTAATTTTTTGTTCATCCAAAATCCCCTAGCCAGAGAAGCATTCACATCAAATTTGAGAAGCACTTTCACCATTTTTCCTTTTAGTGGATTTTCAATTTCTGAAATCATCTTATCAGGTTTTCCAACTGGAGAGACTCCAACAGCTGGACCTGGACTATTGAGCATTTCCAGTTGCAAGTTGCACAACCTATCCAGAATTTTTAGAATTTTAACCTTGTCTTCAGTTCCTAGCAATAGCCTATTAATTATAGGTTCCCATTGCACAAGAATTGTAAGATTGCGCTCAATGAGCCAAGAAAAAAATTTCAATGTTCTGTGGTAGTCAACTTCTTTTTTAAACTTCACCACAAAGAGGTTGGGACTTATCCATTTCAGTTCAAAATCACTTCTCCTTCACAGGCTTTTGAGTTTAGCATCAACTTCACGAACTTCATAGATCTTATCCTCATAAATCTTCCCCATAAATGAGAAATATTGCCACTGGTTAGCTTCATCACTGAAGATCTTTGTGCTCGACTGAGCGATGGTTGCCCAAGCAAATCAAAACGTTAAATACTTAGTTTTGATGAGCAAATTGATACTGTCAAATGTTCATTTCAGAAAATGTGGATTTTGAAGAGTGAAATGCTTTCTGTTTTCTATTTTCTTTCGGGTTTCTTGATTTTGTTTGGAAATTTTATGTTAATTTTTGGGAGGGTTTCTGAGTTGTGTCGGTAGATTTGGAGAATACGAAAAGATAGGGTTGATGCGATAAGAGAAGTCTCAATCTATTGCATCAACCCTATCTTTTCGTATTCTCCAGATCTACCGACACTATTTCAGGTTTTCCGCGTGACCGTCTACACGTGTTGAATGACATTCCTTTTAACCGACATGTCTTCTAATTTGACCGGTGACTTCTTTTGATGGTTTTCTTACCTTAATAACTGTGGGGAGAGAGACTTCTTTTCATCTTCTTTTCTTTTTCATCTCTGCAAACTTCCTTCATCCTCCCAAGGTTTTCTTCAACATCGATCTTCACTCAAATCAATGGATCCATCATCCTGGTTAGTAGTTTTTATGTATGCTGTTTGATTCCCTGTTTGATTTATTTTGTTTTGATTTTAAATCTTCTCCTGTTACTGCTGCTGGTTTTCATCTTTCTGCTACTGTTACTCATATTCCAATACCTTTTTATTCCCAGCAACACAATTAAAGCATCTATCCACAAGAAACCCTCTCCTGGAACCCAAGATGTTTCGAGTAAAAATATGCTCTCTTAAGGTTTCTCCCAAATCTTCTTCTGCTTTATCAAATCCAAAGGAGCATGAATCTAGCAAAAGGAAGCCTTCGCACAACAAAGAAGTAAGAAATACTTTATTATTTGATTTTTTCGCTTTAATAAAAAAATTATTATTGCCTCTGTTTCTTATCTGCATTAATTGTTGTATAGGGTGACGAAGGCGAAGATAATCGCGAAAAGCAAAGAGTCAAGAAATCCCGTCATCTTGCTAAGATTGACTCGTCTGTTGAGCCTGAAGTTTGTTTTACATTTGGTGATGAGTTTCCATTTCCTCATGCATCTGTCGCGCCTATTGTTTCATCTACTGAAACTCTCTCCTCGGGTCCAAAGAATATCATCGCTCCTCCTTCAAAGGATATCACCGCTCTTTCTTTGTCTATTGTTACAGTCGTGCCGTCCACTCAGTTGGTTAACGAGACCTCTAGTAGAAGTTTTTTTGTGGATACTATTTTCGAGGTTGAATCGATGTTGAAAATTTGTGAGGTCGCTGGTTCGTCTAGCAATGATCCTTATCTGTCTGAGGTATGTGGTATTCTCGCAAAGTTGATGTGCAATTCTCCACCTGACGAGTCAGCCAGGCGTGATATTTTCTCCAATCTGGACCCAAGCATTCATCTCACCCTTGATCGTCTGGTATGTGTTTCTCACTTCCTATGCTGTATAAATCGCCTTATCATTTCCTGACATTTTCTTGTTCCGTCCTCTCAGGAATCTCGTCGCCGCCTGATCCAAACAGAAGGTTTTTCTGAGTTTAACCGCATTATCAAGGATTTGTCTGAGAAAGTCTCCAAGCTGCAGGGTGAAGTGGTTGTTCTTAAAGGAGATCTTTTGTCTGAAACTGCCGCAGCTGAAGAACTTCGCACCAAGAACCAAGAGCTCAGAGGTAACGCACTTTTCTTTCGCTTGTATCATTTGTTTTACATTATTTTCGCCCCCGAATCATAAATTTTCCGCATATATGTAAAGCCTTAAAAAAGAAGCGCGTCATGGAAAGGTATGACTATCAATATTCTGCTGAGGATGCTCGTGTTGAGAATGAGAAGTTGCAGAGTCAGTTGGATCAATTGATCAATAACCATTCATATCTTTTAGACCAAATTGATAATCTACAAATTGAGAATTGTTTCCTTTGTAATCAAGCTGACTTTCTCAGCTCTCAATTAACCAATCTTTCTGGGTTATTATATAGTTCTGATATGAGAAACCGAACCCTGTCAGATGAAAATTGAACTCTTGCTGAAGAAAAATGTTTTTATACAAATGAGAAGGCTATGTTTACTCGCCAGTATCTTAAATTGCAGCAGACTTTCACTGCTCAAGAGGAATCTCTTCGCACCTTAAAGAGCCAGCGCAATGAGGAAGTGAAAAAATTAAGCCATGAGAACGAAAGGATTATCCAAAAAATTAAGATAAAGGTTACTGTAAATAGGAACCAACTTTGGGAAGAGCTCAAGCAATTAAAGTTCTCCTATGACAAACTAGTGAAGGAGTATTATTCTCTTTCCAAGTGCGAACAGAAAATAAGATCTCGTCTTCAATATTTAGTTGGTGATGATTTTGATAAGTGTACGGAGGGATTTGAAAATAGTAGACTTGCCATATCCCGTCACCTTATTGCTCAGAAGGAACGTAGTCACATCTGGATGGCTGTCTTATCTTCTACCTGAATTCTGATTTCCCTTGTTTGCTTGTCATTTTATCGCCTTTAATTCAAACCTCCGCGTCTCTGCAGTATCTGACGAATCGCATCAAACCGCTACAAAGAAGCTGAAGTCTGAACTTTCTAAGGCCCAGAAAGAGCTGATGAATGTCCGAAGTGAACGCAATGATATTTCCCTGAAGTTTTCCTCATCCAAGAAGAATACTGATAAGGAACTAGCTCGGTTGGAAAAGAGATGTTCTCGACTTCAAAGGGTTATAGAGGTTACTGTGAGGAATACTAAGAAAGACGCAAGGCGCGATCTCTTTGTTAAATCTAAGGACGTTGCATACCGCATTTTCCGTGCGTATTCTCTTCCCTTTGTAAAGATGGAACCTCCAGTTGTTGCTGCTAACGAAGAACAATCTGAGTCCGAGAGTGAGGTTGATGATGAGTATGATGGTGGTGATGAAGAATATCTTGCTCCAGTGGGTCATCATGAGAGTGGTGGATCTTGTGGTGTGCAATCTGGAGATGTTAATCGTACTGGTGCTCAAAGTTCCTCTCAAGGCGAAATGGGCAGCTGGTTGATCTTTAAGTTTTTATCCTTTTTCTTCTTTATTCCTAACTTTTACAGGCGACTGGGCGCTCCCAAGCTTTGTGGGCTTTGACTTCTATGTATTTCTTTCTCGTATGGCTCTTCATACCTGCGTTTATTTGTAGACAAAAACAAAGTACTACTCTTTCCTATTTGTCTCATGTGGCATGGCTGACCATCTTAGTAATTAGTTCAGGATTATTAACTATGTTTAAATTTTCATGATATATGCGTGTTTCACTTTTACTGAAAAGGCGAATAACACTCGCTTTCTTTGTTATTATTCCCATACTTACCTCTGTTCTTCGTCTTTGAAGATTTAATTTAAACATGGTTATTGTGGTTTCATTTGTGTAAAGCGATTGTATCAGAAATATGTAGGGCAATAGATATTCCTTATTGACGGTGTCGTGGCTATAAATTTAAATTATAAGCCATACCTATTTTAGTTGTTTCCCGCTTTGGTGTTTATCAATTCTCGTTTGATGTTTGACCATGCCTCTCGCTCTCTTCTCTGTATTCTCCTATGTTCCCTCAAGTCATATCTTATTTGTATTATGATATTCCTTTTATAACTTTGCGTTTTCTTTATGAATTCATTACCTGCAAAATAGCAACAATAACAATCTTATAGGTCTATGTAGTGTTTCTTTTGAGGTCTTATTTAGCCTCTCTAAGTAGAGGTCTTATTTAGCCTCCCCTTGTTAGTAGGTCTTATCTTTGTCCCAGGGTATTATTTGTGGTCGGGCGACGAAATCGCAGGCGACCACTACTCTTTCAAGTAACAGTCCATTGATCTCGCCTTATCATCTTTTCGTATTATTTCCTTTGCAGGATATGGTTACGCGACAATGTGATAGGCCTAAGTACTCCCTTGAGTAAA
>JAJJMB010012776.1:1718040-1767918 GCA_023531105.1 Papaver atlanticum
TTTTACTCAAGGGAGTACTTAGGCCTATCACATTGTCGCGTAACCATAAGCCGACTACTATTAAGCCAACTACTTTATAAGTATGGTGTGCGACCACAACAACATTCAAAAGACATAGGCATGGAACCATACTTACAAAGTAGTTGGCTTAATAATATCCCTTGTGCCTGATCATGCCCATCTTACCACAAAATGGTGGGTTCTGAAAGTTACATATGGATGGTATCCCATCCCCATTACCCATACAGTAAATTATACATATCACTTGCCTAGACTAGAGATAAGACAAACACCAACCACAATAATTCTCCGGTATACACATTAAATTTACCTTATCAAAAAGAAAACTTGTCACAATCAGACTTGTTACCTGTTTTCAATCATGTCCATGGACCTATATAAACACTACAATATACCATGCTTTCAGTTTATACCATTTCATAATACGTCGTCCTCTTTTTGTTCATAGGATGATATGATAATGATGCAGACATTGATGCTGAACACTTGGTCAATTGTTCTATTTTTCGTAAGTTTGGCAACAATTAGCTTCGTTCATTATGTTTATAGATGGAGAAACCCAAAATGTAATGGAGGAAAACTCCCACCTGGTTCCATGGGATTACCTTTGATCGGAGAAACCATTCAGCTTTTCATCCCCAACAACTCACTAGACATGCCCAGGTTTTTCAAAAAGAGATTAGCCAGGTACGTATGTATTACTAACTATACTAATTTATCTATTAATTTCTTCATTTTTTTGCTATAATTTGGTTTTATAATTAATTATAAGCTAACTATATATTGAAACTATTTCATGCATGATCAGATATGGAACATTGTTTAAGACGAGTTTAGTGTTTCATAAGGTGGTAGTATCACTAGACCCAGATTTTAATCATTTCATATTCGAACAAGAACGAAAGACAGTACAGTTATGGTACATGGACTCGCTGTGGGATGTATTTGGAAAATCTATCGAATCTTCAGACGATCCTTACATTCTCAAATACTTTAGAAATTGTCTCTTGAATCAATTTGGTCATGAAACCATCAAGGAAAAGCTTCTTCCTAAAATCGAAGTCACGGCTAATCGATATTTACGAACTTGGTCTACTCAATCTTCTGTCGATGTTAAAACATTAATCACAAGAGTATGCATCATTTTATCTCCATATCTATATATTTGATATACCATGTATGTACTTATACTCATCGTTAACTAATTATTTGTAATTTTCTATGCACAGATGGTGTTTGATCTGACAGCAAAACATTTATTCCATTATGATCCGATGGACAAGAATGTGGCTAATGTGTTTGCCAACTTCTTTGATAGTGTAATGACGGTTCCTATAAACATTCCCGGAACCACGTATCACAAGTGTATGAAGGTAATAAGAAATAAAATATACCTTTATTGCGATTGCAGTGTGATCTCCTGTTTAATTTGTATACGAGCTCATTTTAATTTCAATTATAACTTATTTTATTAATTTGTAGAACAAAACGAAGGCAATCCAACTGATGAAGGATATACTGCACGAGAGACGTAATTCAACTGAAAAGAAAGGCGATTTTCTTGATCGAATCATAGAAGACATGAAAACAATGGAATTTCTAACAGAAGATTTTGTTGTTTATTTCATATTTGGGATGCTACTAGCCAGTTTTGCCACCATTTCCGCAAATCTCACTTTAGCATTTGCACTGTTAACAGACCACCCTGCCGTGGTAAATGAATTACAGGTCAGTATAGGAAAAATCGTCATATTTAGCTTGTCAACGTTATTCCTACAATCAACCAATAAAATAGTTAATGCTAGACTAAGTTAAGTAATGATATGTTGCACTGTAATTAGGATGAACAAGACAGTTTGGCTAAAAGCAAGGACAATCCGGATTCTCCTCTCACATGGGATGAGTATAAATCAATGACTTTCATGTCTCAGGTAGATATATGTACTGCAAAGCATTTGTCGTGTGCAATTATAATCAAATTCTAGCTAGATACTTCAAATTAATAATACTGAATGATGAAATATGACAGGTTGTTGATGAAACATTGAGGATGGCAAATTTTTTCCCTGGAATATTGAGAAAGGTTATTAAAGATATTCACGTAAATGGTGCGTACCTTCAAACTTTTCTTTAGCGGGTAATATCTACAAGGCTATAATATTACAGTACATCTATCTTTCAGAAAGTGAACCTTTTAGTATTTGCATAATATTTAAGGAGAAATCAAACTGATGGAGAATTTGATTTATTATATATTTTTTTTTTTGTAGATTTACATTGTAGATTTTTGTTTGTTTACAGGGTATACTATTCCAGAAGGCTGGACAATTATGCTTGTTTCTTCTGCTGTTCATATGTGTCCTATAAGTTTTCCTGATCCACAAATCTTCAATCCATGGAGGTGGAATGTAAGTATATATATAAATTGTTGCATAGGGCTGACCAATTGCATATGTTCGTATTTACCTGTGGATTTATGTGTGTATATATATGCAGAATATTGGTGATACAAATACACCATCGAGAAATTATATTCCATTTGGTGGAGGGTTGAGACATTGTGTTGGTGCAGACTTTAGCAAGGCAGTAATGGCTATATTCTTGCGTGTTTTGGTCAGTAAGTTCAGGTAACCCATAAATCTACCAGATTAAACTTACGGATTAATGGATTTAAATTAGTGTACTCAGCTTATGAAACTTTGGAAAATTGCGATTTCATCATTCTTGTCTTTGTTTCTTGATCATCTAGTTGGAAAAAATTAAAAGGAGGAAATGCTTACCGTAACCCTGCTTTATCATTCGGAAGAAGCGGTTTCCACGTTAAGATCTCTGAAAAGGATCATATCAAGAACTAATCTTCAGCCGTTCTTTAGTAAAAACCACAGTTTGGTGTTCGGAGTACTTATTTCTAAGTTAGAACCAAGTATTGGATGTGAGTACTTAGTTTGTTATCTTATTTCAAAATAAAAACTTAATATGTACTCCTTTCGATACTTTGTGCTTATATAATTCTCATTAAAATACTTTGTTCAAGTTATAAATATGAGTACTCAGACCTTAATAAAATGGACATAGAAAATGTTTTGAACCTTACATTGCATCCACTTGAGGAGCTTTCCCAAAATCTTTGGATTTGCTTTCCTGTTTTTGAACTCTAAAAGACCTCCTCAATTTTGCTGCCGACTTAGAAGAATGTATCAAAGGAGCATCCCCCTCATCTTGATCTTCTTCTTCTGGACCTTCCTGGTCAGATGCACTAATAGACTTATCTTCTTCACTTGATTCTTCTTCATCAAAGAGTTTCTTCCCCTGTATATTAGGGCGTTTACGTGGACGGCCTCGACGACACACAAAAGTTCTCTCTTTGTCGTCTGATAATAAGAAAAATATTAGCTCTCGGTCAAGGAAATACTGATGAAAGCCTTGCAAAGAACTATGGTGGCTAGAGCATGGTTTTCTCAGACTAACCTTTAAGACCCGCATTCTTTGCATATTTCTCACGTAAATGATCAACAAAACTGACATAAGGACGCCATCCGCTAGGATCTTCATCAGTATTCACATTCCCTGTTCGTTTCTGGACATCCTTTATGCTGCTCATTAAACAACCAGATGTTAGAGAATGCCTTTTTTTTTGTGTAAATTATTAAATTATTTTAGCATTATAGGATATCAGTACTTTACTTACATATCTAGGATGTCTGTTCTTGGAAGTCTATATAAAAAATGTAGTATAGCTTCAAGGAAACTAAGCTGTCTTGGAGCATCCTCAAAGGCAAACAAGATGCCCTCTTCAACAATCTTAAAAATGTCTTGCCTATACTTGTTTCGAGCTGCACCAACGATTGTTTCAGAAAGCCGAGCAGCTAGGTCCTTACACTCTGTAAGAGTCTTACTCGTTAAAGATTCATCATCACTTTTTGAAATTTCCAAGATGTGCCGATTATATGCCTGATTTCAAATCCAATATTAAAAGAGATTAAATATCCAAGACCAACTTGAAAGAGGATAAGAACATAAACTTACAGAAGTCCAACAAGACCTTATTTATGCAAGTTATAGAAGGCTAAGTTTGAATAAGTAGTTCAGATGCAGTGGTTTGTCTATTGAAATTGTAGCCTCAAAAGAATCAAAACCCTTTTTCGCATAAAAAAATAGATCAGATATGCAGAAAAACTTCAGCTTCTGTTTAAAATCGACCACTCATAACTCTAAGCATTCATAAGACAAGATATCAAGGTTAGCCTAATCCCAAGATAAGATTCCAGAAAAAAGGAAGTGTCCATATCAGAGCTGACTTAAAGTGGTTCAGACGATTGCTTGTAGACTCTCATTAGTAACAAGCTCAACGAGCTAAGTTATATCCACAGCATCTAATACAATCTCGTAAATAAGCTGTTTATTAACAAGGTGATAGCAGGTGAAAAACGTTCGGATTTCATACCCTTTTCATTGATTCCAGAAATATATTACAAACATCTCCTTTAGCTGTCCTCTTCAGGAGAGAAATCAGCTGCTTGACGATCTCCTCAACATTTGTTCCATGCATCAAGAAATGTGAAATGATTTCTGGACCAAGATATTCCTGCATGAATATTTAGAAAATAATAAATAAAATAATAAGAAAATTAAGATATATGTACTTTAGGTTCGGTCAACAGAGCAAATTCGTATAAATGGATCCTGTCTAGGGTATCCCAGATGCAGTTTACCCTGACTGAAGAAAGTTCAAATGGGTTTAATGAAATCCAACAAGAAGAAGATTTTGGGTTTGGCGAAAAAATATGTCAGTCACCTTAGGAACCGCATCACTTGCAACCAACTTTGATGCTGCAATCACGATTGCTTCTTTATTTGTCTCTTCTATGTATTCTTGATTTGCTTCATTATCTTCAATTTCGTCTGCATAGATGCATATTTAGACACGAAATAGAAACAAAATAATTAAATATAAATGGACGAAAGCCTTAATAATGCATGCATATACCAATTAACTATATAAATCAGTATCATGATTCATCACATTTTAGAACAGAACTGAGATAATATCAAACATGAAAAATTCCATGAACTGGTAGTCATTCGTCCAGCCTTACGAACTGAAACCTAGAGCCGTCTAATATCGGCTTCGCCTTCTTGTGAAGCATGTTGTGGGTAGCAGAATTCAAAATTAAAATCAAGATAATAGCACACATGGACAATTTCGTGAACTGGTATAGGTCCAGCCTTACGAACTGAAACCTACAGAAAATCTAAGCCCTGTCGGCTACTTGTGAAGGATGTAAGTCTTGAGCTCGTACATGAATGCTATTTGGCTTTAGACTACATCTATAGTTATTACACTGTGCCACATGCCCACTTCATACTGCTGACTCAATCCAGCTTTCTATAAACGTGTAAAAATAAAAAAGTATAGCGAAGTTAGTAACCTGAACTAGTAAGATGTTGTTCACAAAGCAACCAGAACTTTTGAACCGTAGGCACGTCAGGACAAAATCCTAAGCCTTCCAACTTTGATGAAGCAAAATTCGACTTTCTAAACAGGAACCACATCTCAGCGAGTATACCACAGACCTAAGGAAAAAGGAAAAGAAGAAAACTCAGTTACCAATACTACTTCTTTCAACTTCATATTAACTGTAAAATGTAAGAGTTCTTACTCGATAAGCAAGCTGCCTTCCATATCTTCCATCTCTCCTGGCTTCAGAATGGATGTTTAGGTAGTACTCAAGTTGCATAAACAATGTAGTACGTTTGGATAATAACGATTCTAGTGATTTTTGGGAAATATTTTCTTCGTCTATAATAGATTGCAGACACCAGGTTACATGCATATACATGTTCAGAAGCAGAAAACATACGACCTGGAAATACATGAACATCAATTGCAAACAAATTTCACATAAAAAGCAAGGAACCTAAAGAATTTCATACGGAAAATTGCCAAATTCATATGTGCACCTCGTCATCCATATTTCTGTTTCCTTCAAGAATCCTGACAAAATCTTCACATAAGGTTTCAATGGGTACAAACTTCACTAACTGGAGTTCATATAGCCGTTTCAAATTAACGAGAAAAGAGTAGGCATCATCACCTCCCTGAAATCTCGAAACATGTCAGATTTGAGATTTCATTCTTGTTGGATAACAATGAAGGGTTTAGAAATGACATCGATATACCTCTTCTTGTTTCATTGCAGATTTAAGCTTTGTTATGAGTTCATCCTCTAGCTCCTTAGTTTAGTGTGTGCACAATCTTGCAGGTCTCCTTGACTCTCAGTGTAACAAAAGCTCATAGCCTTTACACAGGACCTCAAAGTTTCTTTTTCACCGTGTTTGAAAAATGTATATTTAGTGAACCTGAGAACTTTTTCAAAATTCTATGCCAACAAGCAAAATAAACAGACAGCATGTGACGGGGAATCCTAAAATTAAAGACATTATTCAGATGAGCAAGAAATATGGAGTCTATGGACCTACCTGTTTTTGCCTCTTAAGCGAATACAGCTCGAGATTCATATTCAGAATTATCTCTACCAGCGGTGACACTTTGTCCTTGTCAGCCATGAATTTTAGCAACAGTTTTGGGTAATTATTCATCATCGCTAAAGTGATGCCCCGTCTATTATTTTCCAGTGTTTCCTAGAGAATATAGAACAGGGATCTCAAAACATGGCCAGAACAAAATAGAAAACAGATATAGACCTCGCATGAATGGAGCAAATTGAAAATTTGGGCATGTTCAGTAACTACTACTAACGGTAGAATAACTACCTTGTTGCAGGTTAAAGTCTCTACGAATTAAGGACGCTAAAGCATACATAACTTAAGTGCAAATGTCCTGAAGGAAATGCCATTAAATATTCTAAGCTTCCTATATGTAACAAACCCCGAGAAAATTTCAACACGCTTAATTTACCACAACTTACGCTATAAGAGCACGTTGGGAAAAGTAGAAAAGATAAAGTTGAAAGGAAGCCTGACTGAAGAGTGAGCCGGGGTGTTGATTAACTTTTGAGCTTTGTTACAGTACTGCTTTCGATTATCAGTAGCAGGTACGATCCTTTCTCCAACAGCTCTCTTAGCCGATGAATGAAGCAGTTGAACCAAGTTTGTGGCATCAACATCAGTAAATTCTTTCCCAGGTTTCTCGTCCAAAAGCATAGACACAATGTATTTCCAGTCCTGAGAGATAGATGTAAGTTAAATTAGTTTCTATCTGGGAAAATACTATTGAAGTCAGAATTCCTCTGGTATCATTTGGTCCTTATAATAGAAAGAAAGAAACTGATATAAGTAATAACATAATACTTTCATAGCCTTCATATAATCCCAGACATCATCAATATTATATCGGTCGAAAATTCTCTCAATATTTGCAGTAATCTTCGTAGATGAACATCGGAGGAGTCGTTCGCATCTCCTGGAAAAAAAAATTCAGGCTGTTAGTACCAAGAGTTGCTCAATCATACATATGCACATGATGGTGCAAGATATACTCAGTTCGTAATACCTTTCAAGGTACTGAATTTCTGAACGATCAAGTGATCATTCACTAGTTCTCCTAATGTACGCCTGATTTCTGGTGGTTCGTCAATAAGCAAATCATACAAAGGACCCAAGTCCTCATTAGATAGAAGCTGATGTCTGCAATTCATCATTAACAAAACCAGTAAACACCATGCACAAAATCACTCAGATAAATTGATACAGAGGTCATAAGCAATCATATACCTTAATAATTGTTTCGAAAGGCCTATGGCACATACAGAGACAGAAACATCAATGTCATCAGCAAGTTCGATCATTCGGTTTGAAAATAATTCGGTGAAAATCCCAAGTGATGGGACATTATCATCAACCTCATAGAGATTTTTCAAAGCAAGAATAGAACATTTTCGAACACCAGCATTCTGTAAATGCAGGAAGATGAATTAAGTCACCCAGGCTGGTAAAACCGTGGAAGAAAAAGATTAAGCATATTACATAGTTCTGTTAGATGATCAATATACTTTGTCACTTAATGCCCGTCCGAGGTACTTGAAGTAATAATCTTGCAAGAACAATGAGGGATACGACAGAACCCAAACACCAAGAGATTGTGTGGATAACATCCGGATATTTGGATCAACGTCTCGGTTAGAATGCATAAATAACCTTTAACAGAAAATTTTGATTGGTTAAGCAAAGTTTATTAAAATGGAAAACAGATTATTATGAAGAAAATAGCTAACTGAATCTTACCGTTTAAATAACTTGCTTATCATATTCTCAATCACATTAATCTTTTCCTGGGTCATTTCCAACCTTTTGCGTAGTGAATTCACACGTGGACCCTCTTTTCTTTTCTTGACTTCAGTTGTGAACTGTCTCTGTGTAGTTTCACGCTGAGACCCTAATATTTTTGCAACAGTAATGAAGGATGTGACAAGTTGATGGCCAATCAGTGAAGCAACTTGGCGAAAAACTCTTGGAGGAGAGCTATGGCATGTGCAGAAAAAAATAGTCTTACGGAAAGTACCAAACACGAGAAGCAAAATTCATACCATAATAAAAACTGAAAAGTTGCAACAACCTACCATGACAATGCGATAACATAGTCCATGCACTTTTCAAATAAAACCTCATCCAACAATGGACCATTTTGGCACTCAATGACCAGATTGTGCCAGAAAGATAAAAGGTTTTCTTTGAAGTTTTCGAACTCCTTCCTTGTAGAGCTGAGATAATCTTCTACTATTCCCTGGGATTCAAACAGGAACCGATCCTAAATTAGAGCTAGAAAGTGTGGATGCATAAGATAAAGATTGTGGTAGGGATGAACTTACACTTGCAGGTAATGTATATGCAACAAATAAATAAATAAAATGATGAAATATACAAAATGTTTCAGGAGTATAGGTAAATACTTTCTGGGCAGCAAGCTCCACCAGACTGACCACCACATTGTCCACGTTTGTCTGATCCAAGTCTTTCTCAGTGAGAGGATATTTAACTCCACAAACCTGTTCATCAACAACCTTGTTAATAAGACTTATGTGCAAGCAAGAGAATGCAAATGTGTCTGTGAAACAAGCCAGTATTCTGAAATTAATTAACATAATGCACCTCATCGGAATATATTCGTCCATGTCGTGACAAAGCGTCTTAAAATATTTTTAATCTTCTATAAAAGTCACTCTCTAATATCACATCAAGCTAGTTGAGATATTACCTCGAAAAGCATCATAAGCAATTTTACCAAAGCAGATTTAGGACTCTTTTCATATTGCTCGACCCAGTTCTTGACCACATTGGGAATTTGCTTTCCATTACCTTTGACAGTATCTATCAAACTCAGATCAACATTTTTAAGATTTCCCGGAGCCTTAGGAATACGCTTCCTTTTATTACTAGGTCCAATATCATCAGAACCAACTGGAGTATCTTCTTCTTCCGTTGGTGTTGGACCACTACTATTATTTTCATCTTGCTTTTCTCCAATTGAAACATCGTCAGATTCAACTGAAACTTTAGGTTTCTTCTTTCTACTCTGGAATTAAACCAAACACAATATAAACAAAGTTAAACTCACAGAAAACAGTACCAGAGAGAGATTGAGAGATCCGAGACTAACCGTCCGTAGAGAAGAAGCGACTTTACAAGTTGTTGCAATCTCCGCCATGAAGCAAAAGCTTGCCCTAGAAGTTTTCAGAGAGAGAGGAAGAGAAAAATGAAACTCCCGCCAATTTAGTTTTTCTTCTTCTATTTTTGGATATTATTGAGAGTCTGAGACATTCGGGGTGAGATTTGGTTTGGGCTTTTGATACACCTGTACTGTAGGTCTCATATTGAAGTAGGTAGCATATAGTCTAGTCAACCTTTTGGTTCTGCCCATGCAGAATGCAGATAGGGCAGTTGCCATTCCCTGTTTTTCGTGAATATCCTATAATAAAATTTCCCCATGGTTCTCAAAATGGTCGTCATATTCGCATCAAAATCAGCTTTTGCTATGTTGTATGTTGAAATATGCACACCTTTGCTGTTTAATAATTTTTAATAGTAAATAAGTAACAAATTTTCAGTTATTCATCCCTTTATGATGTTGGTCATGCAAGCAGAACTCCCTTAGTCTCAGCCATATAGATCAGCTTCTGGGAAGTCCCTTGTTCTAGGAACACGACAATCAGTATTTTTTGGTACTGTTTTAATGTTTGTGTGATTGAGTTTTCTTCAAATTTCATTCCAGGGAGCAGAAAAAAGAAAGGATCAATGTGGCGGTTGTTTAGTAGGTTCAGAGGTCCATCTGGTTACTCAGCTTCTAACACAGCTGAGGAAGTAACACATGGAATCGACGCCACTGGTCTAACTGCTGTTATCACTGGTAACACTTGAAAATAAGTTATTTTCTTCGCTTTTAATCATTTGTGTCTTTTTGTCGCTTAAAAATTGGATGTATGATTTATAGGTGCATCAAGTGGAATTGGTACCGAGACTGCACGTGTTCTTGCATTGCGTGGAGTTCATGTAGTCATGGCAGTCAGGAATATGACAGCAGGTGGAGCTGTCAAAGATGCAATAGTTAAAGAAAATCCCAATGCTAAAGTTGATGTCATGGAGTTAGACCTTAGCTCCATTGCTGCAGTGAGAAAATTCGCGGCCGAATTCAAGTCCAGGGATCTTCCCCTCAATATTCTTATGTAAGATAAACAAAAGCATAAAACTACTTCCCATTTCTCTGATTAGTCCGGAAAACTACTGATAAGAGATATTTATCATTTTCATTATTGCAGTAACAATGCAGGAGTTGCAATCTCCTTTACGCTTTCCGAAGACAAAGTAGAGCTAACTTTTGCAACGAATCATCTCGGTATTTGCCAAGAATTTGTAATGACTCTCATATATTATGCTATCAGTTTCACCCAAAATATACATTTAATTAATTCAAATAAAATAACTGTACACGCTTTGAATCATTGTTTCATCTTTAATATGGGATTTTGGTTCGCAGGTCATTTTCTATTGACGGAGCTTCTACTAGAAACCATGAAGATTACGGCACGTAAAAGTAACATAGAAGGAAGGGTTGTCAATGTTTCATCTGCATTACACTGGTTAGCGGACAAAATTCGTTTCGATAAAATCAATGAAGACACAGGGTAATAAAACTTCCTTTTATCGATGTTTTAGCTTCACTCAAACTTCAGATCCTTTAGCTTTATTTTTCTCCAATTTACAGGTCCTATGTCTTCCAGTTATACGCACAATCCAAACTCGCAAATATATTGCATGCTAATGAGCTTGCAAGACGCCTCAAGGTACGTATACGTATGACCCATGCAGAGAGAAAGAGAATTAACCTGCAATACTGCATTGAGCATTAGTGCTTTGTTCAATGAGCAGGAAGAAGGGGTGAAAATAACGGCAAATTCACTTCATCCAGGAGTTATTACGACCGGTATATATCAGCATTGCTATTTAAGGGGTAAGATAATGGCTTTCGTTTGTGTAATTACTGCTCAACTGTTCTGCATATTAACTTGATGTCCGCCTTTGGTTTAATGCAGTTGTAGTTAATTCATTTCTTGGAAAGTTTCTCAAAAATGTTCAACAGGTGATGAAAATACATACTTTGGATTGTTTGTTTTTTGAGACCGAAACAAAACAATTCTTCTTGTCACTAGTTATTCTTTTGCTAATATAGTTTGGTGGGTTGTGTTTCATATTATACAGGGGGCATCAACAACATGCTACATCGCATTACATCCGAATCTCAAAGGCATAACAGGAAAGTACTTTGTGGACAACAACTTCTCAAAACAGAGCCCATATGCTAAAGATAAAGAAGTAGCCGAGAAATTATGGGACTTCAGCATGATTTTGGTCCGTAATAAATGAGAATGCATTATGGTGATAATGTAATAAGCCCCTAGGGGCGTGTACTTGTTGTTATAACATCGATAATATGCTTTCGACATCCATTTCCAAATGAATATTATCAGTTAGTTGAAACCTTATAATTAACATCGGTTTAAGCTTTTTAAACACCCATAAAAACCAGAGGTAGTTGTTAGTTTTTTCTTAGGATAGGAGGTATATATTATAATGTAGAAATCAAACTGAAAATCCTTATAGGTGCCTAAGTACTAAGAATTATACTTGCCGGCTCACAGTTTCCGGACAAATTCATGCTACAAAATGCCGTAGAGACAAACGGCAGCTGGCTGATTTCAGTATTAAGTGGTGTAGACAGTATATATGTATTCCAGTTTTATAAGGTTTCTTGCTTAGTTGATTTAGGTTCTCGTGGATTAGTCCATTTAAATCTGAACACAAAAGCTCATGCAAAAATGTAATCCTCCCTGGGTGCCGATTTAGTTGAAGAAGGTTTATATACTTTTCCCAAGGTTTTCCTGATTAGTCCTTGAAGTGAAATCAGACACAAAAAAACAACGAATAAAAACCTAGGAGTTTAAATACTTTAAGTGTTTTTAGGTATGAAGGAATATATTCGAATAAAAATTAGTCTCTCATTTTTCTTAATACGTGGTTTACATGCCATGTTTTAGCTAAAATACTAAAACATGGCATGGAGAAACGATCAATTTGTTACATCTTTCGTGATTTGTTTTATCATGTTATTTGTGTTGATCAATACTCCCACCTAATTCTCATGAACCTCAATTTCATTTTTCTTCGTATAAAGCGGTGTATATGTAACTTTTTTCACTTAAATAATCATATTTGTTTTTATATTAGAAAAGGAAAGGCTTTCGAATATTACCCAATTTTATCCATTAGTCCAATAACAATCTTCACATTATTGTCATAGAAGAATAAGATGTTGGCGGAAATTGAAATTATAAAACTCTTAAATAGTAAGTCAAACAGACAAGATTGACAGAGTCAATGATTGACTATAGTCTTTGTAATGACTTTCAATATTGTCTTAACAGTGTTAGGCTTGTAATGTTATATTCAATCTTTGATTAATAAAACACTTTTCTTTACTCTCTGATATTTCTCATGGTATCAGTTAGGTTCTGATTCAAAACCCTAAAACAATTTTTCTCAAGATCTTTTAAATCCAGCCTCAATAAGCTTTTCATAACATTTTTTGGGTGATATACAATCATTTCATACCTTTTACAACAATATTTTTTGATTAATTAGTATCAAGAACATCTCAATTCTTGATCTCTTTGATTTGGTTCTCCAAAATTGATATGCAATTTTACGTTCGTCGTCACAAACGAATCACCAACAACGACAGCATTATCACAAGTATTTCAGATATGTCTTCCGCTGTAGATTCATCAGATTCTGGTAATTTTTCATTGCCTTTCACAAATATTACAAACTTTGTTTCACTCAATTTAGATTCTACGAATTTTCTTCTATGGTGTGATCAATTTGAGTCTATTTTGAGAGCTACTGATCTTTATGGTCATGTTAATGGTGAAATTCAAGAACCATAGGAAAGAATTATGGTTAATGGTGTTCTTAGGTTAAATCCTAAATGGTTTCAATGGATAGATTTGTTGTTAGTTGTCTCAAGGCTACACTTACAGCAACTATTTCTGGAGATGTTTTAGGTTTAACAACTGCTAGGGAAATTTGGAAGAATCTTGAAACTAGTTTTCGATCTCAATACATGGCAAGGAAGAATATGTTAAGAGCTCAATTGTATGGGATTAGGAAAGGGAATTTATCTGTCCTGGTATATCTTCATAAAATTAAAGGAATTGTTGAATCTCTTACAGCCATTAGTGAAAAAGTAAGTGACCCTGACTTACTTATGCATGTATTTAATGGTTTAGGCAGAGAGTGTGATAACTTTGTAATTTCTGCTCAAAATAGAGAAACCCTTTTTACTTTTGGTGAGTTGAAATCAAGATTACATACACATGAACAGTGGTTAATTGATCAAGATCATTCTACAAATAATATGCTTGATGGTCAAAATGTTTCTGCTTTCTATAGAAGAAATGCAATTTCTGGTGCTGGATCTAGCTAGTCACATAATGCCAATAAGAAGAAGAATGGTCTAGTAACAATGGTTATGCTAATAATAAAAATGCTGGTGCTAAAAGTAATGTTGCTCAATATGCGAATCCTAATAATACTTATTCTGCAAATGGTGAAACTAGAAGTGGTTCTTCAGCTAATACTATGGGTCAATGGGATTTTTCACAAGTTGATTGTCAGATATGTAGGAAGAAAGGTCATTATGCAAGCAGATGTCATTTCAGATATTATCCACCATCAAATTCTGGTTTTGTTGGTATTTCTGATTCACAGCCACAAGTACAGGTAGATTTTAGTAATTCTGTTCCTCAAGCTGCTTTTACAAGTCTACATATGAGTTCTGGTGTTGTCAATGATGATCCTTCTAGCTCAACACATTGGTTATCTGACTCTGGAGCTTCATCTCACATGACTAGTGATTCATCTCTCTTACAAAATACTTCCAATTACAAGGGAAAGGACGGAGTTACTATTGACAATGGGCAAAACATATAAAAGTACAGTATCATGTGGTGAGGAATTTTGTATCTACTGGATTTCTGAAGATTGGTCATATTGCATCTGAAAATTAGCTGGCAGATATCTTCACCAAAGGTTTATGTTCTCCAACTTGTTCACACTTACTATATCAACTGTTGGGGTCTTTACATACTTTAATATTGAGAATGCTTCTTCTTCTACTCTAACAGTGTTCTTTGCTCCTGTTATTGAAGATATTTCTGAGACTTAGTTCATATTTTCTCTTTTTTTGCTATTTTGTTTTTCTTTCAAGTTGATTCTTTGGGTATTGGTATCAACTTGAGGGAGGCTATTAGTAAGTCAAACAGTCAAGATAGTCATGACTGTCAAAGTCAATGATTGACTATAGTCTTTGTAATGAAACCTTTAAATACTGTCTTAACAGT
The DNA here is from genome assembly GCA_023531105.1 of Papaver atlanticum. Lineage (NCBI taxonomy): Eukaryota > Viridiplantae > Streptophyta > Magnoliopsida > Ranunculales > Papaveraceae > Papaver > Papaver atlanticum. Next base: position 1,732,974 of record JAJJMB010012776.1, read on the forward strand.
GTTAGGCTTGTAACGTTTACATTCAATCTTTGATTAATAAAACACTTTTCTTTACTCTCTGATATTTCTCAATTCCTACACTTGATGATAATTGAACAAGACAATAGAACATATTGTTTACCTTACGATGGTTTATGCTGATCAAATTTGTCTGAAAAATAAAATTGAAGATAATCAAACAAATACTGGAATGTTCGATACGGCTGATTATTTCTTTGATATATACTGTTTGGCTTATCTTGGAAATAATTTTTTGGTTTCAGTAGAAGACCAAAAGGCTGAAGTGGATTTGCAATGTGAATATAACTAAAACTTCAACCAAACCGGGACGGAGGGAGCGGTAATAATAAAGAGGCTGGCAAGGCATTACAGAGGGCAATATACTTCTATTCAAAACCCAAGATAAAATCCGGTGCTCAAAAAATTTAACCGAAGATAAAAACTAATTTATGAATAATATAATCAAGTTTTCAGTTCACCCAACAAAACCAGATATTTTTGAAGAGGATTTGCAAAAGGAGAGAGCATTTAAGGATCGAGCTAACACCACTACACCAGCCTTGGCACCATCGACATTAACGTACTAACCTTCCAAATGTTGCGGTAATAATATCCACACTCTTTTTGTTTAGTAGTTTTTTTGTTACAAGTGTGCATGAGATTATTGTATTTTAATTAATGTTATCATGCAAACAGTGCTCCTTTCAACTGCAATCCTCTCCCGTGTATATAGCGCAGCTTCAACGAGAGCCGAATGGGGGGCACGATTCAATAGCTTTAGGACCCAACAAAGTGGAGGAGTTTGGTTTCACCTAGCGGTAAAAAAAATGTGGTTGTTTGGAAGAGGTTCGTCTGGATTCTCATTTTCAAACACAGCCGAGGAAGTAACTAATGGAATCGACGCTACTGGTCTTACTGCAATCATCACTGGTAAAACTTTGAAGTTAAGCAGACCTCCATTATGTGCTACATAGTATATACGAGCTTGATGATGTGCGCTTCGTATTCTTCAGCTAGAAAATTTGCATTTACTCATCTCTTAGTTTTAATTTTTCTTTACAGGTGCAGCAAGTGGAATGGGTGCCGAGGCTGCAGTGTGCTTGCATTGCGTGGAGCTCATGTAGTCATTGCTGACAGAAATGTGATAGCAGGTAGAGCTGTCAAAGAAGACATAATAAAAAAAAGCCATAACGCTAAGGTTGATGTTATGGAATTAGACCTCAGCTCCATGGCATCAGTGAGAAAATTTGCAGACGAATTCAAGTCGTCGGGTCTCTCACTTAACATTCTTATGTAAGAATACGTGAAGAATATGAGCAACTCTAGTTAGTCCTATTTTCCATCACTACTTGCAATTTTTCTCATTTTGCGAAGCGGCTTGGATTAAATATCTAGCTAGTTATTGGTGTATTATGAATTTAGGTACCCTGGTTATCCGATGCTTAAATGTTTTTATCAACTCTTTTGTTGCAGTAACAATGCTGGAATTGCGACCAATTTCAAGCTTTCCCAAGACAATATAGAGTTGGTATTTGCAACCAATCATTTAGGTATTTTCAGCACCTTTTGCAATGATGATTTGCTTATATCATCCTCCAATTTTCGCAGAAGTGCTTGTTCATGGAAACTGATTGCTCTAGAATAGGTCAAGATCATGGTTTTTGGAATACTTATCGATACAAAATCGACAGAGATCCTACTGGACGCTTGAGCAAAAAATGATTACTCTCCAGATTAGTAATTGTAAAGTGTTAATCTTGTTTTTGCAGGTCATTTTCTTTTGACAAATCTTTTATTGGATACCATGAAAAGTACAGCGCGTAAAAGTAACATAGAAGGAAGAATTATAAATGTTGCATCTGGATTACACTGGCTGTCGTCATATGGTGAAGGGATTCGCTTCGATAACATCAATGAACAAATAACAAGGTAATATGAATATTTTGCATACTAACATTTTATATTAGCATGTGTTATTTAGCGTTTCTCTTTACAGGCGACATATTTTGTGGTCATACGCACAATCTAAACTCGCAAATATATTGCATGCAAATGAGCTCGCTAGACGCCTCAAGGTACTTATCATCTGTTGATTCCGTTCACTGAAAATAACGCATCATTCTGAACGGCTAGAACTATTGGTGGTTAATTTCTTCAAAGAAAATTGTTTGGTAAACAGGAAAGTGAGGTTCATGTTACGGCAAATTCACTTCATCCGGGAACTATTGTCACCCCAATTTATCAGCACACACCTAACACTGGTAAAGCCATCATTGTCTAAAGAAAAGACATAACTTTCTCCCACGTAAACTATTATTTACTTTTCAATTCTTCGGCGTAATGTTGAGTTGACGCAAATCATTTCATATAAGGGGTTTTCTCTGTTTTGAACAAATGCAGGAAAATTCTTATCAATTCTAGGGAGACTTTTTACGAAAAATGTTCAGCAGGTTGGCTTATCCTTTCACCTCTCGAGAGTATTTGTAAGCACTGTTTTCTAATTAAGGGTTATTATGTTTCTTGCAGGGGGCATCAACAACATGTTATGTCGCGTTACATCCGGATGTCAAAGGCATTAGTGGACAGTACTTTGTGGACAACAATATCTCAACATCACACTCTAAAGCTCGAGATATAGTACTAGCCAAAAAACTATGGGATTTCAGCATGGAATTGACCAAACACTGAAGATTAATATGTCCTTATAATTGATGCATGATGACAATAAACTCAATAATTGTAGCACCTAAGATTTTATATTTTATAATGCAAATACTACATTTGGTCTGTTATATACAGCACCACCTTCACCTTGTATTAGGTTTTTTTGTTTTGACTCGATGCATGACGCCCAGCAGGCAAGCGTGGCATCAGGTTTTATCATTCATTCATGTCCATAAGCATGTTGTATAGAGAATCTGAAACGGTTTAGAGGGAAACTTACAAATCGAAATTAACAAATGAGCAGGAGAGCACCCATTAGTCAGTCTTATCTAGGAGTACATTACTTCATTTCTTCAACAACGGATCACTGTTATTGTGGTATGAAAGTAGCAGTCATGATGGCTGAAAGTACCTCTGATGATGCGTCATCATCAGATTCATTAACACCTTTGTATGGCGCCACCACCACCCCAGCAACTTCCCGTGAACTCCCTGTCCCATCCTTTGATTCCATCTCGTCTTCGTAACTTGCCATCCACAAGTCAACTACTACTTCCTCTGTAGTTGAACCTGTTTTGCGTTGTATAATTGTTATGGACCTTATTTAATTAAGATGACTCTTTTGTAGACCTAGAATGACTATCTATAGCTAATTCTCGACTTCCGTGTTTGTTATTTCAATGATAGTTGTGATATTATTAGTCTTGGTCCTCTTGGATGGTGTTGCACGAATTCTTGGTTCGGTTGTGTTTTGTTTCTATGAATTGTATTGGCTTCCGAAATCACAGTGACCATCATAGTGGTCTTCCTTTTTGTTTTTTTTTGAAGCATTATAGTGGTCTTCCTGTATGGTCTTGTAAGGTGTTTGTTGTTATTTCTTCTTCTTTTTTTACATCAAATGGTTCGTAAGACAGTTTGACAGACTCCATCTTGTGTTTGTTTTAATCGAAATTTTTTAAGGATTTGTTCACTGGCACAATGTAACGTGTGGTCACCATTGATGGCCATCTCTCGGTTGCAGCTAACACAAAGACATCCTTCCACAAAAAGTGGAATGCCAAGACGATAACTCACCACAGCCCTAAACTGCCTAGGCCCAAGACATTGATAAAGCCCACTAAAAGGTACGGCCAGACGAGTCATGCGCATGTAACAATGAAATGAAAGTATGTTATCATTATTGACTTTAACCGGGTGGTTGGGTGTTAGTGTTACAGGGGGTTAGTCAATTGAGAATTATAGGGAATTTTAGAGACATTCCAAAAAAATTGTTAGTCGATAGAGAGTTTTTGTAAATCTTTGAGAGTTTTTATTATTGGATAGTGACTTTCTAAAAGTCTTTAGAATTCTTTGTTATTGGATTTGGATTTCCAAATCAATGATTTAAGGTTGTGGGAGATTTTTAGAGACTTTTAAGTGAAAATATACCATAAAAGCTTAAACAAACAGGGGGTTAGTTAATTAGGATTTTCAGAGATACCGAGAGAATTTTCTCTAGTGGAAAATGGAAGTTAAACCACTTTCAGGACAAGAAGTAATATCACTAATAACGATTGTGTCCATCAGTTGTAATTTTGAAGTGGTTTTTTCCAAAACGACTGTGCCTGGCAAAGGTTGAATTCATTAAGAAAACCACTCCCTTTAACAGTCTAGCGACAAGCACTGATAGACACAGTCGTTTTATTGAAGATATTTTATAAAAAAAATGATATTGATTATTAATTCAGCTGAATCCAAAGCTGATTCAACTGAATCAAAAACTAAAAGCTAAATCACAATTAAATTAATAATGACAAACTGAATTTAACAAAATTAAATTGATAATAACCTTAGAACTCAATTTGTATTGAAAAGTGTATTCAGTTTACAATTTCAACTATCTAAAATACTGCAAGTTCTAAGTTTCAAAATATTCTAACAGTGAGTTGGAAAACCTTAACCTATATTCATATAATTACGAGCTTAAGATAACAAATTGGCTTAACTCAGCAACAAGGTTCTACCACCAGTTAATCATTGAGAATCTTCTTCCGACAGTCAAGATGCTCAAACCAAGTTTAAAGCTTTGCAGCTATTCACCATGACTTTTTTAGCTTCTCTTGTAGCAAGCTTTGACTGCTGTAATTGTGGTTAATATTCAACTTCTATAGCTCTCCATCCCTTCAGGTTCATTCTACATATCATGCTTTGCATCAGTTCTTGTCGAGCTCAAATGCATAGGTTTTCATATAAATATTATGTAAAGGGTTGAAAACAAAGGGAAACGAAAATTTATCTTTGAATTAGTGATTTTTCAAAGATAATGACGACTCTGCAACATCCTTTTTGCTCACTGCAACTACTTTCCATTCAGAGTTCAGATATTGTTCAACTCCAACACTGAAACAAAAAGGAAGTTTAAAGGATAAGATATGATATCTTTTAGGTAGATCAAATAACACGACAATTCCATATGGTATGCCGGCTAGGAACTACTTCAAATTGACAATGCAAATCTGGTAAACCATTTTCCAACAATTACATATTTAAACTAAAAAGTCGTTCTGAAAAACCAGTTGGCGTGTTGAAAGATTTTAATTGGGTGGCTTAGTTTCGATAAGAAGTTGTCAACCTACATTCTGATACAAGAAAGAATCACCAGATTCCACCTTTTTTGGTTAACGAGCACGATAAAGAAGACATGGAGAAAGTTAAATATTTATAGAACTGATAAACTACCTGTTCTTTAATATCAGCGTAATTCTTCTTACTTCAAACCTCTCCTGAACCTCAAACCTCTCTTAAACCTTCACATGAAGTGACAAATTAAATTGCAAGCCCTTCCGTACCAAATCGACCTGCTTTGCCAAATATGCAAAAAGAAAGAGATACTACTAAGTTTAACTTAACTCATGCAGTACTACAATGCCATAGAAACAAAATTTCAGTAGTAGAGGAAGATCGTACTCTATTGTTAAAACTCAACCACAAAATTTGAACCATTATTTCAAAAAAAATTACAATAGTATACTTGCACATTAGCCAAATCACTAGCATATTTACTAGGCACTTGCACCTTCATGTATACACATCAATGTAACAACAACGAAAGTAGTTAAATAAAATATAAGAAATACGAGAATGTATAACTTTCTGCACGAGACATTCCATAATGAGTGTAAATTGATGGGAAGTTGCACCCCACAAGTAACTTGTTAAGTTCAGCTGCTCTACTCACACTTTTGACAAAAATAACTACTTGATTGAAGTTCAACCCTTCCAGTAATTCATTCAACTTGCGGTTTTCCTCCAGCTCGGTCAATTTTATGTAGTGCTGAACATAGGTTAACCTATAATCATTCATCATTAACAAACTAAACGTAGAAAACAATAATCTTCTTAGTAAGAACACATATGTCAGAGCAAGTTTAGAAACCTTACAAAAGGCTTCTATACGACGAATTACAATACTGAATATCCCAAACTTTGAATTTGTGGTGTAAATGTTCAAACTCGGATACTAATAGCTCATATACAGTCTAAGTGATCATTTGAGAGCAAACATTGAACCATTCCAAGTGACTAAACCTAAATTAGGGACATTCCTTTGAAACCTAAAAGATAATATTCTTTGTATATATATAAGCATATATGATAGAATATTTCTCCTAAGAAAATATACGGGACCACATGAAGAAACCTACAATCTCTTTGTATGTGTGGAGCATCCTTTTCAATGTCAACACCATCCTTCTTTTGAGAAGCAGGAACAGTCTTTGTAGGCAAGGAAACGTTCTGCCGTGGAGAAAAGGTGAACCTTACTCGAACAACATTTCCATCAATTTGTGCCTGGAAAGGAACAACCATTAGAATAAATAAGAATGACAAATTTTCTAACAGATGTGTTTGAGATATATGCTCAATAGCTTACCCCATCCATGAAAAGAAGTGTTTTTCCTGCATCATCTCTAGTTTTATATACAACATATCCAAATCCACGGGGAAGATTAACCTGCAAGCATAAACAACCATTTCAACTGTCCAATGATAAGCAGTAAAAGAAACCACAACATGAAAACAGATGTTAAACAACAAAATGAAGTCATGAAGACATGGAACTTCCTGTTTGGTTACATGGAAAAAGTTTAGTTGGTCCAGGTTAGCTGAAGAATATGAAGTGATTGATTTATTTCAAAGTGCTTTCCGAGTTTGCAACATTATGATTAAAGAGTACCAGCACGTCAAAATTGGAAAGTATTGCATACCGAGAGTTGATCTTGTTAGAATCACTTCCTAGCTTGTTCACTGCATCACGCATGCAGGAAAGGTCAACGACAGAAGGTACACCAGTAAAATCATGGAAAACAAAGAGGTACTTAAGAAGGATATCAACATAAATCTTCCTTATCACCTAACTTTTTATAGATTAACTTGTTGCATGCACCTGCAACAAAACACGAGCGGGCTCAAACGACAGTCCTCTCCCAATCAATAATCTCCTCCACATCTTCCTTCTTGACTTGAAAGCCATTACAATTACGAATGGCAGACTCAAGAAGGATTCTAATAGAGTACGAAAGCTTATCTGTTCCAATACAATGTGACATTAAACAGGATTTCATGAATGATATTAAAAGATTTGAAACAATGGAAGTGTAGTTGCAAAATTATCAAAAAAGCTAACTCATAGAGACTTACCAATCCTTGGATCATTCAGACCGGGCAGACTATAATATTTACCAAATTCGCCGCCTTCAGGCTTGGGAAGACTAGTATAAATTCCCTTAAAAGCATTCTCAGAAGCTGAATACACCGAGTCCGGCAAAGTCTGTAGTTCGGGAATTATGTACTGAACCTAGAAGGTCCATCAACCCATTGTTTCTAAAGTTCTTTGAAAACGCTCGATCAAGGGAAGTAGAGTAGTAGTTCTGACTTGAGACCTGAAACTTACAGACGATCTCCAATCAAAACTGTGACTCTTCACAGAACCTCTTATCGATTGATAATAACTAAATGATCTCCGATAACTCATAAAACACCAATTACTATTACTACTAGTAGTAAATGAGGAAAGTAAACGAGTGGGTGAAGAACTAATAGGTGTGGATAGAGAAGACAGAACCGAACCCTAGAAATTCCGATAAGTTTTGACAGAATAGATGAAGCGGTGGTGCAGTTATATACATGACGATTTACAAAATCAAAGAAGATTAGGGACATTCAATTGAAACCAAATCCCTAAATGAAACATAAAACAAAAGAAATAGAAACCCAAATTAAAAATTAAAACAAACCTGAATCTCTTGCAGAGCTTCAACATGTTTATTAACATTTGTTGAAAGGGAATCAAGAAATACAGATTGTGCTCCTGTGACAATGGCATTAGCTTACCCTGCAGCAGCAACAACAAAAACCCCAAATAAAATCAAAATCCGGCATTCAAAAACAAAATTTAAAAAAGAAAAATGAATCTCAAAACTACATAACAAGTACTACCTTAAGAGTACCTACAAGATATGCTCGATCTTCACCACTCAAAGCTTCAGTAAAACAAAACTAGATCTGGGTTTTCAAATACTAAAAGTAGACTCAAACAACAATTTTTTTTAGATTATCATTATTACGAGCAGTAAAACAGAATTCAATATTCGATTTAGGGGTTTTTCAGATTATCATTACCACTTAATAAGGAGAAAAAAATGGTTCACAATTGAGATTGAGAAAAGAAAATGTTTACAGATCGAAGAAATTGGTTACAGGTCGAAGAAATTGTTGAAAGCTTGAGACGGAATCTTGGTTTCTGGGAGAATAGATTAGAAGAAGAACGATCTGGGGTTTCGGTTTATGGCTCTGTTTTCAGAAAAAAGGAAAAATGAAGAGATAGCTGGGTCGAGATGGACTACGGAAAGAAGACCACGTCTTTACCTTGAAAACTGGGACTAAGGAAAAATCTTGGTCTCACAGTGGTTTCTAAAATCCATAGGGAAGCCTTGGTTTTTTACGGAAATATCCCTCACTAAAACGACTTTGTCGGAGACTAGCTTCCCTTTTCCTTAGAAAACCACTGTGGATCACAGCTCGTATAGTTACATCAGCCCACGGAAGTGGTTTTTCCGAATCCCTGGAAGTGGTTAAAAATGCATTCTCCACTAGTGTTTTTTGTAAGAGATTTGGGGAGATTCTCTGTAAGTCTATTGACTTTGGGGGATTGAGTCAAAAATATATAGGAATTTTACCTTACATCAAATAAGTGATATTTGGAGAGACTTTAGGATATTTAAGAAAAAAATAATAATAAACAATAAAGAGATAATAATAAACCAAATAAGCTATAATAAATTCCATGCATATAAAAAAATATTATTTTCCAATAACTCCACATTGTGCGAGATCTCAACTCATGCATTATGTTCTTGTTCAATTTGGTTTAGTTTTATGGTTGACAAAATAGTCACAGTTTCTATTAGGCACGCGTAAATTTATAAATTTTCATTGATTATATTCTTCCTTTTCTTTAATTAAATTTATGAATTATTTATTATACATTAATTTTTAAAGTAGCTTTAAAAAAAAAATCTTCTTATTTGATGTAAGGTTAAAAAGACCAAAATCAATAATTCCTGAGTGAAAAAGACTTGTAAAATTTGATACTGTTCAAATGGACGAGAATGTAAAAATAGCCAGGATGTAAACAGTTTCATCTTACTCATTTTCAAATACTCTTTCTTATTTTTAATTTACATCAGGATGCATCCAGTTTCATCCTCGCTCTTTTTTAAGTTTAAGACAGGATGAATCCAGTTTCATTCTTGCTATTTTTTTGGTGTCAATTTCACACATACTAATTTTTACTCGTCCATTAGAACCATGTTTTAAATATATTTGGACAAATGACCCATTTTCCGATATATTTTTGACTCAATGACTCACTGAGATTTCCTAAAAATCACTCAAAAAGTCCCCCAAAGTCAATAGACTTACAGAGAATCTCCCCAAATCTCTTACAAAAAAAATCCCCCGATATCTCTAAAAATCCTAATTAGACTAACCCACTGTTAGTGTCTAGTGATTTGCAATATCGCCTTTGTCAAACACAATCCTTTTGGGTGAAACATAATCTAATTCTTTCGATGTTACTGATGACCAACAACTAAGGGGCAAAACCAAGTAGGGATAAAATTGGATCAACCTCCCTCGAGCTACAAAAATCAAAGAAACAAAACACAACACAACCAAGAAATTCAAAAAGCAATAATTCTCTTATATAGTAAGCCTAAATTTGAAGAAACAAAATACAACGGAACCAAGAAATTCACACAGCATCATACAAGACTAGTAGTACAGTAGTACAATCACATTTATCACTGAAATCAGGTAAAAAAAGATAGAGGTATTAGCCATGGCTGCCTTCATCCCTTCATGGATGTCAACGTCTAGCTAGATAGTCATTGTAGATCTACAAAAGAGCCGATGATGATGACGACCTATCATCAGAGCTGGAGGCTTCACCCACGATGATTTCTAGTTTCATTTCCATATCACAGTGAGCTTCATTAGAAATGAAGTAATGTTTTCCTGGTGTCTCCAGCCTTATTGTGGTCTGGCCGCTGCTGTCGGAGGTAATGAATTCGTGTGTATCGCAATCTTCATATGCGGTTTCACTCACTTCATAAACTGAGTCCGATTCTCCATACTCAAACACTGTCAAGAGTACACAAGCACACCTGTATAAGTTAGTATACATACTATACATTAGGAAGTAAAATTTGATCGATAATTATTTTCATTTTTCCAATTGGAATGGAAATGAGAAGTATCTTACCTAAGCTGTCACCGACAGTAAACTTCTTCCCTTGAAGCCATGAATATAAATTAGTATTCACTCCCCAACCATAATAGTCACCAACAGTATACTCCTTTGCCAAAGTAGGCACTGCAGCAATACAGAACACCATCAAGACCGCAAATAAAACTTGCCCAATAATTCCCATTTCAGATTTCAGCAAAACAAAACAAATACAGAGACAAGGGGTTTGCAAAGAGAGAAAGAGATAGGAAGAGACAATGTGCTATGATCTCACAGAGTCGATGCTCCCTTATATAAAAGGGGCGAGTAAAATCCACTTGAAAGAGATCAAAAGTTGTTGACAATTCTAGCTTAAACTAAGGGGTGAGCGTTAAACGTGCTGCTCATTTAACTAATGGTTTTTTGAAAAGTGGGAGTATATTAAAATATTTGCGTACAGGTTTCTTCTCGGCATTTTTAAGTTTCAAGAAGAATACAACTAGTAAGAACAGACACAAAACCATATGCATGATGCATCCTTAATGGCTGGACCCGTTTTCGTCGTGCAAAACAAAACTTATCGGTTTTGTTTACAGTTGCTTTGGCACATTAAAAAAATAAAATACACCAGACGTAGATAATTTAATGGCACTACTAGTAGTGTTGTTCATTATTGTAATATCGACCGATCTGAGATCTAGATAACCAATAGTTATTAACTAACGACTAGTTAAACATCAATAATTCGAATCATTCCATGGTAAAAACTACGAGTTGATCAATCTTTTCTTTTCTATTTCGAGAAAATATCTTTCTACATGGTAGGTGAAAAATGGCTTTTGTTAACTTATATATCCATATACATGTTAAGGTTTTAATAAAGAATTATTTTATTTTATTAGAATTGTATTTTTTTTGTCTTTCTTCTACTAAAAATTGGTTTTCCTTGCATTAAAAACAACAAATCTTGTTCCCAATGCAAATAATTACGGTTTTCAATGCAATACAACAAATAAATCTTGTTTCCAATAAAAAATATATCCACGTAACACCCTCATATTAGGATTCATGAAATAGAAAAGTGATTTGAATGTGGGATGAGTAACGACTGTATACTGGTAGTTTTATATTCAAAATTTCACGTAGACAAGCAAAATTTAATATCCATCTTATCTTACACTTAAATATCATCAGAAACGGTTTTATTATTTTCTTTTTCGATTTAACTACGATAGAAATTCTTTCCAGCCGTGTAAGGTGCCATAGATGAGTTTATAAAGCTCCAAGACACCTTGGAAATAATCCTTTCAGCAATAGCAGATGCCAAAGAGAAGCAAGTAAAGGATGCAGTTGGGTAAGACTTTCGTTCGCAAGGCTCATGGACGTTGTACATGTCGTTGACGACGCGATGGATGGCTTCCCCTACGAAACCATACGTTAGAGCAACTGAATGGTAAAAGTCAAAAAATATGGAATTTGTGTTCTGTTTTTTTAATGGGACAACCAAAATTGCAGATTCCGCTTTTACACGTGGGAACGAAGAAGTAATTTTTCTCTCTCAGTTGTTTGAAGTATAATAGACTAATTTCACTTTGAGCTCTTCTAAGGAGATTTTTATAAAGTATCCATGTTTTGAGAAGTATTCCTATCCCCAATCTTTTCGACTTTTCTAAAGTGCACTAACTTGGACCGTCTTATTCAAAAAGAGGATTCCATCCGGTTAAGTGCAAGGTGGTAGTTATTGCACCTATTAAAGTCTTATATTTATCCCTGAACTACATCTCCTTTGTGGGGAAGATAAATGATTTGATGATCCTGAAAGTAGTTTAACAATTCTGAGATGGGATCGATGAACCTAAAGCGGTGTTACGCCTTACGCTGCTGAACATGACTGAAAAAACCTTAAAAATGGTGTGGGCCAACTGAAAACTCCAAGACACTTGGGAACAATAAACTCTCTTTGGGAAATGATGTAACGAACATGAAAGCGGTGAAATGATCTTGAATCGAACTCGACAAACCTAAAACGATGAAGAAATCAACGTATCAGTAAGTAAAAAGATAAATATGTAAATCGTAGAAAATTAAACTAGTCTTGAGGCTTGACTAGCTCTAGATGGAAAAGCTAACTGCAAGGGTACTTCAGAAATTTTTTAAATATTAGGGATAATATTTTAGTAGGGGTAAGTAAAACACGTATTTTATCAAAATTCTCTTTTGATATAAGTATGTCCTATTTCATCGAACCAAATTATTTTTTTTGTCTTATTTGGATTTTGAGTTCTTCATACCGGTTCCTATGGGGGTTGCAAACTGGTAATTTTTCCAGTTTTGCACCGACTATGGAGATGGCAAACCAACAAATTGTTCTGGTGTTGATGGGAAAATACGATTTGTTGGTTTTTGAGGAAAAAGTGGAGAGTGATGCGTATTGGAGGATCCTCGACTAAGCAAATTTCCTAAACCTTTAACACATGCATTGCATGGGAATGATTTGAGTTCGAGAGATCAATCTGTATGACCCTGGCCTAAACCAAGACAATGGCCATTTCAGAATCAATTCGGTCACAAAGATGGATGAGGGTCGATCTGTAGGAGGGAAGCTGAGAATTTTATGAGATCATGATGATTGAAGGATTGTGGATGTGTTGGAGACTTCTGCAAGTTTGATGAACCATCAGTGAATCTTGATCAGATTGGTGAGTTCTGTTCAGTAGTGTTCGACTGAGCAAAACTTAACACATTGATCTCCAGTAAGTGCGACGGTTGCAGATGAGTGGAAGAATGTGGGAGTGGGGAATCGTGGTTGAACCAGTTCCACATTGTGCAGGAAACTTGGTTGACTGTCCATCCACTACTTTACTAACTCCTTCAACTGCTAGCACGACTTACTCACATTTCTCATCGTGGATTTGTTGTTATAATCGCACGTGCTATAGGCGCCATACCAAAACCCTAGTAAATATCCCCCCATGTTATATGATTGATGTTTCATATATGTGGAGTCTACAAGGCAGACATGTATTTAATTGGTTAATTGTTGACTTGGCAATACCATGAGTCTTAGCCTTGATGAGTCGAGCATAATTAACGAATGTGATATTCTTTGTGACTCATGGATTGAGCTTAAGGTGTCTGTTGGGACATCAATAATGCATAAATACCGAGTCTGATGAATTGTGACATATCATTGTATAGGCTGAAGCATCAATGATACTCGAATTATTTGGATTGACAAACGTTGATTTAATGAGATTGCTCAATCATGCACCTATTCTGATATGTCAAGTACTTGATAGGAAATCAGATGTTGCTGAGTCATTATAAAATACCCATGTCATGTTGTAGGAGTTTGAGTATTGGACAAATGGTCGTCCAGTGAAATATTAGATGATTGGCCAAGTGGATGGCCGTCCAATATCATGTTGTTTCTTGGACAGACGAGAAAAAATGTTGGTAACAGGACCGAACATTAAATATTAAATATTAATAGCTGAATCAATATGAAAATTATTGATGTTCAGACAAGTCTGAAACCCTGATTTTAGGAAGCCATGGATCCGGGAGATTATGGAGAGATATCCAATATGAAAGATATCGACCAACCAATAGGTATGAGGATCGACTGTTGGTGGTGGAGAGACCGGTTGGGCGGTGTATGGAGGATTGTCGAACTGGTGAAATAAGATTCACCAAAATATGGAGGATTATCCAAGATATAGAAGATTATCCAAGTGGAGGATTATCCAAAATAGATTAAGAAATGTGAGACCGGCCAGCCATGATGAAGTGAATCGGCCAGGTCCGGACATGGTTGTGCACGAGCCACCATGTCGACGACCATCCATTCCTTAGAATTTTGGTATTTTTTGTTGAACGTTTGTGCAATATTTTGTAGTTTCAGAAGAGTTTGATCTACTGAAACTCTCTATTTTTGCATGAATGAGTAAGTAGGGTTTTGCTCACACGTCCAATATTTTAGAATATTAAAATATATTTTAATATTTATTGGTGAAAAAAACCTAATAGTAGTGGGACTAGGCTTTTTGGAGAATTGAGCAATATTTGACGAAATATGGAAAAAAAGGGTTTTCTCGAATGTGGAAATCAAGAGTTGTGGAAAAATAATAATAGTAAGATAAAAGCAGTGGAGAGGCGTCGGACCGGCCGGACGGTGGGCCCGGTCATGTGCACCTATTTTCTCTTTTGTTTTATTTGGTTTTATTTTCCTTTCCTATTTTGCATATCTCTCCATATATCCACATTTGGTCATATTTTCGGGTGCTCGTTCGTGAATTATTACTAAGTACACTACACCATTTTCTCGGGGCTTACTCGGTGGTGGCCTATATACCCGAAAGGTGAATATTTATTACTAATACATGGAATTCTGTTGGAAGAAGCAGTGAATTGAAGTAATAAAATATTGTGACAAAAATAGAATATTTCTAGGAATTCAATTGATGAATACTGCACTAGAATTAATTAATTGATGGCTTTATAGTAGCAGGAAATCTGTCTAGGAGCATTTTATTTATTCGAGAATCGAGGTATGAGATAGTGTAAGCATCATACTCGTTCTGAACATTTATTTTGTATAGTCAGGGAACATTGCGACATCCTGAAGACGTTGTTGCTCTATACTAGTGGTCAATCCATCTAGGAGCTAGCCGTCCAATCATTCTCAATTTTATACAGAAGTGTATACCGGAATTGCTTAGTAAAAATGATGAAATATGCAGAACATTGAAAACTCAGCTGAGAGACTTTAATAATTTCATATTCATGCATGCCCTAAAGAGGTTACACACTCAGTCAGAGATCATCGTGACATGAGCTTTCATGTCTAAATTCTAAAATGTGAATTTCATATATTTTTCTGAAGCTAGGTCATAAATATATACAAGACTATAATTTGACAATTTTATCCTTCATCAAAAATCCACCATCAACACCTGGCTAAGTGGCAAACGTTCCACTTAGCCAGGCCATGCCGAGTCTCGACCGTTCGGTTGATACTATACAAAATGCTCAATAGTGGTCCGCCAGCGGTGTAGACTCGACCGCCCAGTGTATCCCATCCAATGGTCCTCAATTCATCATCCTATAATTAAGTACCAAATTCCAATTTCATTTCAATATACACCATTTCTTCAATCTTCATTCTTTTACTCCACAAATTCAAATATGTCAGTTCGTGGTTGCAAATTTAGCTTAGCTGAAGATGAATGCATTTGCAGGAAATATTTTCTTATTACACAAAATCATATCAATAGTGTACAACAACAACATGTACTGTATGGCAAAACATATTTCAGAGATTTCAAGAAAAAACATTGAACCTCAATAATCAAGATGAAAATTATTTGTGTCATCGCTTCCAAATAATCAATAAGCATGTGATTTTTTTTGTTATTGCTCTTATTCAAGGCAATCGAAACCTAGTAAATGGTCAAAACGAATTTGATGTGGAGCAAATGTGTCGGGTTGAATGGCACAATATAGTGGGAAAAAAATTTCCATTCGATAATTGTTATCAAATCTTGAGAGTGTTTCCCAAATATGATGCATTTAGATTAACAATTGTATAATGCATTTAATCAAGATTTAAAGTTATTATCAAATTTTAATTAAGTTAAGTTTAATTTTAAGATATTATTAAGATATAAACTAGTGCATATCTAATTTTCGAATTTTAATTTACATTAGTACCTCTTTTATAAATCTAGATAATAAGATATAAATTAGACAATCATAACTTACAATAATAAAATCAGAGATAATGTTCTTCATCTTATTTATCTTCTTCATTTCACCAAACTTCCCATCAATGCGCTCAAGAACGGAGATTCCTATGTTTATCTTCTTCTTTGCCTTCAAATTTCCCTTGTCTTGCACTTTTCTTTGCCTTTTTCTTAGTTGGAGGTTTGATTTGGTTAATATCCGAATCTTGTAGAATTCTTTGATTTTTACCTATTTATTAATAACTGTCACGTATCTTACTAACAGCGGCTTAAAGCACCATTCCGGAAAAATCAAGTTGGGTAGCTAAGTCAAGTTAGGTTTCAAATTTTTCCATTTGAATTATTTTGGAAGAAAAAAAAAAAAATTGGATATTGGTGTAAATTTTTGTTTGAAATTCACATTTTTATAGCGATAGAGAATGAGACTTTAGAGGTTGAATATTCACCAAAAGGTAGAGACCACTGGCAATCGAGACTCGACTGCTAGTGGTGTAGCCTCTACAGTCCGATTGAGACTCGATTGCTTATCTGTTTTGTCATAGTGGCGCATCCAATTTGCCTAGCATATGAGTGGGTTAGCCACACATAGGAACCAGCCTCTCTAAGTTTAATGATCTCCTATAATCTTGATAACCTTTGGGACCTTCTTGTTGAACTTGACGAACTGGAGAACCTTGCAATGGAAGATATAGAGATCATGGCACATCAGGTACTTGTATTTCAATAACTACATCCTGGGAGGATGGAGTTATTGTACGCTGATAAAAATTAGGACTGAAGTTCAATGTATCCCCTAACGCGTGCAATTGTTGGACGTAAATACGTCTAGTTTCCATATCTCTTAACTCCATTTGATCCAATTGTTCGATCAATTTTTCTTGAGTTTCCGAAGTGCATGTATAAGAATTAGGACGCTCGATACCTTGCGACACAATCATAAGAATTTGACTCTCTCCGGAAAGATTAAAAGTCTCAAGCTCCGAACTCAAAGATGGCAAATCAGACCCAGCCGATGAGGAAGAAGATCTCGTTTGTCGTCGAGTCGAAGAAGATAAAGGTCCCGTTGTAGAATAACTGGTGAAAGTTGGAATCACTGGTGGTGCATGTGTTGGAGCATCCAATTTCGATAATGCTCTTCCTATTGCGACGAAATCCAGACCATAGATGTGTAAAACTTCCCTAAGAATTATCGGCTCTGTAACACTCTTGTACCATATACAACATCATGCGCTGCAGTGAAAAGTTTTATATCCTTCTGACTGGCTCAGTGTTGTATTCTTCAAAATCCTCATACGGCTTCCAAATAACATTATATTTGTTCCTAATCGACATTTGGGACCTCCACACATGAGTGTTATCCCGCTCATTCTTTTGTTGTCTTTGCTGACAATTAGCACCTTCATACCTTACTATCATTGGCTAAAATTTTGTCGTGTAGTCGAAAAGTCTTGGTACACCAATGTTCAAACATGCATACCACCAGAGCTGGAGTAAAATACATATAAAGGAAAGTAAACTATATTTATTCGAAAGAATGTATTAGTGTATTATAGTTGCTAAATATTCGTACACTGATAATAAAGCTAAAGAAATGGATTGACATATTTACCTTAAGGATGCCCCAAAAACCTTCAATGTTTGACCCCTCACAGCATGCGAGATCGAGACAAATGTATAATTCAGCTAATATAGCGGACCCCCAATCATAAGTGGCAACTTTTTCCATATCTTGCAACGCCTCTAGCCACCCCACTTGAGTATTTGAGTTTGAGTTTGGGAAAAAACATGAATCGAGTATCCATAAAATAAATACCTTAGCAATTTCTGTATCTTTAGCAGGGTCATACCCTTCCATGCCAGGCTCGTTACCACCATGCAATTCATTGACTATAAATTCCTTTAAACCGGAATTAGCAATTCCGCCACCTCTTAAAGCTAAATGATTTCGTTGTGTTGTTACTTGGAAGTACAATGGAAGTGCATCTTTGTATCGTTTTTCTGCTAACCAACTATCTTGGTCAAATGGAGGATCATCTCCCGCTCCAGAAGGTATCCAAAGTAGGAAATACAAATCTGATGGTGTTATGCCTAAAAATAAAAAACTATTTGTTCATTTCATTTGTAATACTCGTATTAATTGCATAAATATAAATCAAAAGATTAAACATACATATTTCGAAGTCATGAAAATGAAACGTGTGTGTAGTATACCACCAACGCTCCATCAATATACCCACCAGTTTGGGAGAATTTTTATGCGCTTTGATATGGTACAAAGTAAACTAAGGAAATCGATCGACAATAATTTTAACACCACGAGGAAGTTGGTCATAAACTTTATGAACTTCGTACCAACCACCTCTTGTTTTCTGAAGAGAACTATCCCGCTCAACCTTTATCGACAGATGACCTTCACTAATTGCTAGACATGAGAGTATCCTCGCATTGTTATCTTCCTCCGGATCTTGTCCTCTCCCTGGTAAAACTTCACTGTGTTTATTTTTAGGTGGTTTTCTATTTCTTTGTCGAATAAAATCTTGAGATCGGGGAGCCATGTAATTAAATCGGTGTTAAATATGTGTTTGGAAAACTGTATAGAAGATTGAATTTTTGTTGAAAAAATGTAAAGAAGATTGGATTTGAGTTGAAGAGATGTAGAGAATTAGATTGGTTTTGAGTTGATATTATGTAGAGAAGAAAAGAAGTTGTTGTGAGTAGAGAAGATTGAAGTTGAGTTGAATTTATAAGGAGTTGGAAATGCGGCAGTTTTTTTGCTGTTGGAAATTTACCGTTGTCGAGCCACATTGAGCCGAGGCTCGTCTCAACTGGAACCAAGGCTCGTCTCAGTTGGGGCCGACTATCGGTTCTGTTGGGCCGATCGCTTCAAAGTGCAACGGTCGAATTTGTTTGTCTCGATAAACCCCTTGTCCACTGCCCAAAGTTAACTTTGACCATCCACCTGGCCTGCCAAACTGAGAAATTAGATGTGTCCCATTGACTTGCTCTTAGAGCATCTCCAACAGAAGGTATAAAAAATCCTACGTGGATTTATTATTTAGTCCTTTTATTTATGGAGTCTATCCAGAGAGTAAATTTAGGACCATATTCGTAAAAAAACTCAATCGTGCTAGGTGAACAGCTGAATGACAGCTTATCTGATGTGGCAGCTGAAGTGGAAGAAAAAAGTAATTAGTCATGATAGCCACCTCATCAATAAGAAAAGAAATGAAGCATAAAAAAAAATTAAAAAAAAATTCTGAAACAGATCTTTTGTTATCCTTCCATTGAAACTACTAGGAAACCCAAGTATAATCTTGTAATACTTGTGATCGATTTAGGAATCAAACGTGTGTAGCAAACACAAAACACACAGGGTTAATAGTTTTAATTCCATCATTAATTAAAGATCAAGATAGTTCTCATCAGAAGTCGTATTTTGAGCAATAATCTTCCAATTCTTTAGATCATCCAACCAATAAATTTTCCTAAAGCAGGTAGAGTATTAGAAAACACCCTACTTAATGTAACAATTTCTCAATTCTACGATAGACCCTGTTTAGATCGAGTCGAATTAAGCTTAAATTACCTGAAATTGGAATTTGTTTTGAACAGATCAAGGGTTAGCAAAAGTTTTCCCTAGATTTTTCATGTGAATCTGATATGTTTTTAATAAAATATTATCACCAAGCAATGAAGCAAGTAGATAAGAATGTATAACAATCATAATGATATATGTAGTTCACGATGGACTGATGGTAATGGTGTAGCAATGAAAAGAAAAAAATCAGAGAAAAGAAGTTAGCAGTATGCAGGGATTTAAACAAAAAATGGTTCGCATTAGCTTGTTATCTCTCTAATGACATGGACAAAAGAAAAAACCAATTTTTCCGCCACATCGCCTAGCCATGTCAGCTCAGCCGCCAACTAGCTGTTAAAAGGCTGGTCAAATAGCATTTTTGTAAAAATATATCCAACAGTTAGAGATTTTCATTCCTTAGAATCGAAAGACTTAAAGGCCTAGACAAATAAAGCTTCCACGTTGAACGGTGAGGAAACCCTCGCTTCCTATTGGTCGAAATAAGGATTTTTTGAGTTTTGTAAAATAAGCGTTTTGGTGGGGACACTTGGCAACGTATGATTGGTTAAAAAAAGAAAGAAAAAAAAAGAAATCATAACATACCGTGTTTAAAATTTTATGGAAATCCAAATTCAATTTCTACCGTCGATTCCTAAACTCAGCTGCATAAGGAAATTTTAATACAGAAAAGGTAGATTCCTAAACTCAGTTTATAATAGGATTAAAAAAGCATCGTGTATATATATAAAAAAGGTTGGACGTACCACTACCACCTCCCTTCGAAATATCATCCTCATCAGAAGTTTTTGTAGTGAGTTTCTGCAGAACTGCAAGCCATCTTACTTTTTCCTTTATCTCTCTGTCTGTCGTTGGTCTTTCTTTTAGTTTTTTACACAAATCTGTATGTCGAGTCAAACTCAAACGGCTTGCATGCCTTTGGTCGGTTAGCTTCCACTTTCTCAATGTTTCAACGCTTTTTCCCTGCGAGTTCTAAGTTGTCGCCGCCATCAACCACTTGGTTGATATCTTTCTGCCATTCACTTTTCTTCGTATGGAGGTTCCCTGCTCAAACGCAGTTACTTCACTTCTTGAGAACCATATGGCGTCCTATATTAGCAATTCTTTCTCCAATTAGATTTCCACCCATTAATAGTACATGGGTTCCGTGTAAAAATTCTAACCCAAAATTGCCAAATACTTGCTAATAGTGACGAGAAAATATTGAAGACGAAGGTTTCTCCTCACGTACCATCTGTCTATGTGCACATGTCCTTTTAGTGACCTTGGAAGTTGGATGCATATAGACAGTTTTCTCTAATGTGTATCATGCGTTGCAGATTCCCATAAATATATTTTACGATCCCTCTATAGTTATAATTGATAAGGAACTGCCATACCATGTAGCCTACTAATACGAGATGCACTTATATATACGTAATCTTGGAACCGCCGGATGTCAGACATAATTATTTTACGGGTTTTCTTAAACTTCTGATGAAATACGTACTAGGACTACCATATTATGTTTGGAGTTTTATTGGAGTTCAAATTCAATTCGTAAGTCGAGTATTTATTATAGTATGATTCTTTTTTCTAAATTAATACGTAAAGGGAAGAAAAAAAACATATTTAAAAAAGAAAAATAAATAAAATCTTACATATTTCCTATCTGTTCCCCGTATGTTTAATGTATTCGCATCGACACGCCAAATCAAATGCATCGCCACCAGAGGCGTAGCCAGGCTTTAGACTAAGGGGAAGCAAGAATATTTTTAGGGGGTGCAACTAAAGAAAATTGGGCCTGGATCTTAAAATTTAGTAGTATTTAGGCTTGGGAGCCAGTTGGGCTGGGTGTGCAATTGCACACCCTTGCTCTTAACTGGCTACGCCACTGATCGCCACGGGGCGGGGTAAAACCCCGCACACACCAAGTTAAAAGAAAAAACGTATTTAATGTATTCGTGCCGCCACGCCAAATTAAAAAAGGCGGGGCGAAGCCTCGCGCACACCAAATCAAAAATGCATCGCCATTGGGCGAGGCGAAGCTCATGCACACCAAGTTAAAATAAAAAAAATGCACGGTGGCTAGCACGGGCACAAATCTAGTTAATTATTAAAAGAAAAAACATGACATGGAGGTGCATCCAAAGGTGTAGGTAATACTTTTTTCAAAATATTCTTATTTAGTATGACACCCCTCCTAATTTATAGGACCTAGTGTTTGGAGATAATTTTAGTTGAAATGGGTGTCTAAAATCCTACATGTTATTATATAAAAATAAAATCTCAAATAAAGAAATTCAATTCTTCATGTTATTATATAAAAATAAAATCTCAAATAAAGAAATTCAATCCTACATGGACCTAGTGTTTGGAAATTATAACCCTCCGCTTACCAGTTGATGAAGCCCTAGGTTAAAATTCAATTCTTCTTTCTTCTTCTCTTTTTTCTTACCGTGAAGAACTCCAGCGCCACCATGGGAAGATCTAAGCCACCAAAGTCAAAACAAAGATCAACAAATCAGCCGTATGTATCTTAACCCCTTCTTCGATCTTAACCCTTTTTTCTCAAACTTTGATTTCGGTTAGAAATGTTGATTTTGGGAGGAAATGAAAAGAAAAAAAAGCTTTTCGGAGATATCAATGAAGAATCGTAAGTTATGTGGTTCTCCATCAAGATCGCTGGGTATTTGTTTGTTTTTTAATTATGATGATCTAATTTTCTTTATTTGAGATTCTAATTTTCAATGATCTTAAAAACCAAATATGGGATTAATCTTCTGTTTAATTCAATGAATGTCTGTATTTGTTTGAAGATATTTTCCTCTTTAGAGTGATTTACATTTGCCTTTGTGTTCATGGTTTGCATCTGATTTTCACCTGATTGTTCAATGTAGTGTTGTATCAGTTGTATAGTTTGCAAATTTCTGGTTTAGAACTAATTCTTAGCATCTTACTTAACCTATTCATTACAAATAGGATTATGACCATATTGTACGCCATCTTAGATATGATATTCTACTGCAAGATGTTCTCCTTGTTTGGTCATGTTCTTAAAATGATCTAAAACAGAACAAAATTTCTTTGTTGAATATGGGTCTGTGGCGCAATGGTAGCGCGTCTGACAATAATATGAAGTCAGAAGGTTGCGTGTTCGATTCACGTCAGATCAGATCATCTGCAGTGCCCATCTTGTTATTCTTATCATTCACACAACTTTTTATAACTTGCACATTGTAACGGATGTTTGACAGAACTTGCACATAGGGTTGACAATTTGAGGATGATTGAATTGTGTCATGCCAGCTGATAGAGTTCCATGACTGCACATTTCTGCTTAGGCCTGATACTAGAGGAAAATGTGACATGAACATTCGGTGTTTATCTGGATGACATGTGAAAGCAATAGCTTAGTTGTTGTTGTTTTTTTTGTGCATTTCCTGTTTTTGTCTCATGTAGATGAAAGTATCTGACTTTGACTGGATGGTTGGGTGTTAGTTATAGCAATTCAAGAGTTGAAACTTGATATTTGCAAGATCACCTTTGTCAAACACAATCTTTTTTGAGTGAAAAACATAGTACAATACTATGTTTTACAAACATATCTAATTCTGGCATAGCTGATGTCCAACAACCAAGGGGTGGAGCCAGATATGGATAGGTGGGATCAGTTGGCCCAACTTGCAGACTAGCTTCCAAAGGCAGTTGTCTCTAATTTTCACAAAAAGTACCCCTTCTTGACCGAGTTATTTTATCGCTTGTTTTTCCTCACACGGTGAGATTTTTTTAGTTTATCTGTCTAATACCTAGTATCCTGGCTCCGCCTTATAAATATAAAATGGATGATTTCCACGAACACATGAACCATTGTCACCCGAAGTCAGACTTGAATGTTTTACCTTGTAAACTCCTGGGAAACTGTCATGTTATGGAATCTATATCTAACACCAGTCAGTTGACTTGAGTAATATTTTAAGCACATAATTTGTCTCAGGGTACAATAATATAGGTAAGGTACGTATGCAGAGCTGTCGATATCAATAAACAGAGATGCACAGCTACGAATTAAGATACAAACACGCTACCACCAACAGTATATATGGGTAAACTGTCAGCACTGTTTAACAGACAAAGAATGATACGATATCCATCAAAGAGCTGTACAGAAGGCTCTTGGAAGGACTCTTAATTAAGCAAATTATTATCAGAAGTACATTTCAACTTGTACTACTGGAATTTTCCATTTAAAGTTTGTGTCGGTTGTGGCAGCAATATCAAGTGGAAGAGATGGCAGTGCTTTCAACACCTTTTCGTGTTCCTGGAATTCAAAACGGTCATGTTTCGCTGGTGGATACGAATCGTGCAATCAGTTCCACCAAGGGTATCAAGAAAGTGGATATTTTCGGTGGCGGAGCTGTGTTATGCCTTCATACGGGGTTGTTTCCTTTGCGGCTAACTCCTGGTAGAAAATGGGGTTTCCCGGTTGGCAGAAGTCAGGTTTCAGCAGACTCTAATGTCGTATGTCCTTATATTGTGGAGGAGAATTTGAGCCAAATGGAAGAGAGTGCCAGTGTCCTTCCTCCAAACAATTCTAAGAAAGGAACTTAGTAAGTCTCAAATTGTTTATGTATCTCCACTTTGTCTCAGTCTATTCTTGATTAGTTGATAATTCTTTTGTTCGATTGTCAGCAAATTTGTGAAGAGTTCAATAAAGAAATCAAATTGTCTTAGCGTCTTGCAAGAACTTTTTGCTCTTTCCTTACCTGCAATTGGAGGACAAGCATTTGATCCCTTAGCACAACTGATGGAGACAGCATATATTGGTTGTTTTGGTAATTTGTCCTCTCTTGTGTATTTGATTCTTTGTACCTTATACTGTATTTGGTTCTGTGAATTATGCCTGAGAGGTGACGTTTAGACTAACTTTCACCGGAAATGATTCCAATAGGTCCTTTGGAGTTGGCTTCTGCCGGTGTTTCTGTATCAATTTTCAACATTATATCGAAGCTATTCAATATTCCTCTTCTTGGTGTTGCAACTTCATTTGTGGCCGAAGACATTTCAAAAAATGCAATGAACGAGTATTCTGCTTCAGGTGAATCAATTGGTGGTTTGAATTCTCAACAAGGATTGGTGTACATGTATCTGTGGAGTTTAGAAATATATATTCTTGTCAAACCAGTTTCCTCACATAATCCTAGCTTGATGCATGCAGATGGTAGGCGGCCAACTGAAGTTCTTGAGAAAAAACAATTAGCATCAGTATCTACTGCAATACTATTATCTGTTGCAATCGGGATCTTTGAGGCTCTAGCGTTATATGTTGGAGCCGGATTTTTTTTAAATATGATGGGCATTTCGTCAGTAAGTTCAATATACTTTTCTTATGATACATTAAGTTTCGTTTAAAGGGGAGGATTACTGCATCTTAAAACCACATTTTGTAACCAAACAGGCTTCGTCTATGAGAATTCCGGCAGAAAGATTTATAAAATTGAGGGCAATTGGTGCCCCTGCAGCCGTCCTTTCTCTAGCTCTCCAGGGCGTCTTTCGTGGTTTTATGGATACGAAGACTCCTTTGTTCTGTGTAGGCAAGCGTCTTTTGATGTCATCCATCCTTTTGAACTTGCATGTATATCAATTAATCTTAGCTACATGCAACATATTTTCGTGTACATACCATGCTTCTTTTTCTTCCAACTGATATTTGATCTATGTGCAGGAGTTGGCAATGTTATAGCTATATTCTTGTTTCCATTACTGACATATACGTTTCGCCTGGGTGTAATTGGTTCAGTCATTGCCAACGTTTCATCTCAGTATGTCCTTTCGTATTTTACTTCGCTAATTATACGACTGTATTCAACATGGAAATGATTTGAAACTTTTTAATTTTTGTACTTTCGTGTTACTTCTGCAATATTTCAGGTATATTATTGCCATTTTGAAGATCTGGTTTATTAGTAAGAGGGTTGTGTTATTGCCACTTAAGATAGAAAATCTGCAGTTTGCTGGTTACGCAAAATCTGGTCAGTGATAGCATTTCTCTGTAGCATTTCAAATATTGCTCAATCGCTTCTCTTTTTAGGATATGATGACATTTTCTTTATTCAGGTGGTTTTCTTTTTGGGAGGACCGTAGCTTCACTTGGGGCTGTGACTTTGGGGGCATCCATGGCTGCTCGTCAAGCACCAATTCATATGGCAGCTCATCAAATATGTTACCAAGTGTGGTTGGCAGTATCTCTCCTTGCAGATGCCATTGCTTCATCCGCTCAGGTATTTAGTTGGTGATTTCAGTCTCCAATTTATTTCATCCCAACAATTTATTCGTTTTTCATAAGTCTCTTTACTGTTACTTGATAGGCTATGATTGCAAGTTCCTACTCAGAAGGTGACTTCAGTAGAGTGAAAGAAATAACGTTTCTCGTTTTGAAGGTAATCTTCTTCTTAGGTCTCCTTTTATGTTCTACCTCTCTGTGTTCGCCTTTCTATCTGTATTATTGCTAGCTTGTTTGAGTTCGTTCCCTGACATAACAAGTTCTTTCAGACAGGACTAGTTATGGGTCTTGCCTTAACTATCATACTGGGAGCATCTTTTGATAAAATTGCATTGTTATTCACCAAGGATGCAGAAGTCCTAGCAATCGCTCGATCTGGGATACTGGTAAGTACACATCGCCTCCCTAACTTAGGCGGTTAGACAAGCTACTTCAATCTTCACTGACAATCAAAAAAGAAAGCTATTTGTTTCTTTAGCTTTTCATGTGTTCTTGATGTTCATTTGGTACATTTGTTGCAGTTTGTTTGTGCCAGTCAGCCGCTGAATGCTTTAGCTTTCATTTGCGACGGTCTCCATTTTGGTGTCTCCGATTTCCAATATGCAGCTCATTCTATGGTAAACATGCTCTTAATAGCGCTAAACCCTGATACAATTTGCATGGTGTCTTGAGTATGGCCTTGCTGTTTTCTGCTTTCTTCGTATAACATTGATTTGTTTCACAGATGTCGATTGGAGTTGTAACTTCAGCATTTTTGCTCTATGCTCCTTCTGTTTATGGTCTCTCCGGTGTTTGGATGGGTTTAAGCCTTTTCATGGGTCTGCGTATGCTGGCAGGTTTTACTAGGTAAGTTAAGATGACAAATGCTATCCCACACGACTTTGCGGGATGGCTTCCCGCAAAAGCGGTTTCTTTACCGTTGGATGATCAAATCAACGGTTAGATTCACATTCAGGAAAGGACCCATCACTTTCAGGAAAGGACCCACCATTTCCCTAAAGGGTTCAAGACTGTTAGATCTGGGTTTTAGCATGATCTAACGGTAAAAAAGCTGCCTTTGCGGGAAGCCATCCCGCAAAGTCGTGTGGGATAGCACTGCTCAGTTAAGATTACACTGCTGTTTTTTGTGTTTCCTTGGTAGCCTATCTCCAAGGCTGTCCGCGTTCAGAATTTTGTATCTCGCATATTCTCATGCTACATTTTCTCAAAACAGCTAAATGGTTGCTCTTTACTTTGCAGATTTATGTCCAAGTCTGGTCCATGGTGGTTCTTGCACAAGGACTTTCATAACACTAAGTCAATGTAAATTAGAGTTATAGCTTTCATCAACCATTTATAGCTTTATACACTGTAAAAATGTGCAAATGCCTAGTCTCCTTCTATTAAGCACTATTCTTTGAAAGTTTCTGTAGTTGTTCAAGGTATTGAGTTACTCAAAAACAAAAGCAAAAACAAAAACATCCCCTCCAAAAGTACATAAGATATGCCGTTGTATGACAATGGTAAAATTACTGGGTGATGATACCAGTGACATGAGTTCGAAACTCGCCAGCACCAAATTCTTTACCAATCAAAAAAAAAAAAAAGTGCATTAGACATATTTTCCCCTCTGTAGAACCACCCGTTAACATCACCTAAAATCCTCTACAAGAAAGCAATTTATTACTGTTGGGATTTTAGTCCCACATTGCTAAGACGGTGTAGAATTGGATAGTTCATAAGTCCGTGGGTTCCCTTAACTAATAAAGTTT
Source organism: Papaver atlanticum (assembly GCA_023531105.1). Lineage (NCBI taxonomy): Eukaryota > Viridiplantae > Streptophyta > Magnoliopsida > Ranunculales > Papaveraceae > Papaver > Papaver atlanticum. Next base: position 1,760,755 of record JAJJMB010012776.1, read on the forward strand.
AGTTCCGTCCATGGGTTTATAATAGGTTTGGGCAGACACCCGAATACTTTCTGATTTGGTGTTTTTTTTACCCTTTATAATAGCAAGCACATTGGTAGCTCCGCCTCTGTTTAGTTTCTTCTCCGACCACCGAATTTCTTTCTTAGGGTTTTGAGATTTCCCCTGTTTCCCCAGAGATTTTTTTTCTGGTTTTCCATCAAGAACACAATGGGAAGCCTTGAAGAAGATTTTGGTGCCATTGACAAGCAATTTCTCGCTGCTCCAATAAAGAAAGCTGTGGACAAATTCCCACTGGTTCCTGAATTTCTCAAGGTGAGAGGTTTAGTTAAACAACATTTAGATTCTTACAATTACTTTGTTAATATCGGAATCAAGAAAATTGTTCGTGCTAATGCTCTAATTGAATCTGCTAATGATCCTGAAATAGGCTTACGGTACACTAATGTTGAAATTGGAGAGCCTTGTATTGATATTGATACTGCAAGGAAAAGCCTAGTACCTCAAGAATGCCGTTTATGGGACATGACTTATGCTGCTCCAATTACAGTGAATGTAGAGATCAAAATGAGAATCAATGGTACGATACAAACTATGAAAAGAGATAAGCTAGTTATTGGACGAATGCCTGTTATGTTGCGTAGCTGCCGCTGCGTGTTGAACGTGAAGGACGAAGATGAGCTTGTGAGACTCGGTGAGTGTCCACTTGACCCTGGTGGTTAGTTTGTTGTTAAGGGAACTGAGAAGGTTGTTTTGATTCAAGAACAGCTTTCAAATAATAGAATTATTATTGATACTGTGAAAGGGAATTTAGTAGCATCTGTAACTAGTAGTACTGAGCAGCTAAAGAGTAAGACTGTGATTCTTATGGACAAGGATAGGATTTATTTGCTATTGAATCAGTTTTCTAAGAAGGTTCCTATTATGGTTGTCATGAAGGCTATGGGTATAGAGAGTGATCAAGAGGTGGTTCAGATGGTTGGTAGAGATCCTAGTTATGCGAATATGTTGTTGCCGTCTATTCAGGAATGTGCGACTGCGAATGCGTATAGTCAGAAACAGGCTCTGGAGTATCTTGATAATAATGTCAAGAAGTATGGGTTTTCGAATGCGAGCCAAGAAGGAAGAGCGCTGAGTATTCTGCGTGATGTTTTTCTTGCTAATGTTCCTGTTCGTGAACTTAATTTTCGCCCGAAGTGTATATATGCTGCTGTGATGATGAGACGCATGATGGATGCAAATTTGAATAAAGCTGCTATAGATGACAAGGATTACGTGGGGAACAAGCGGTTGGAGCTTTCTGGGCAGTTGATATCTTTGCTTTTTGAGGATTTGTTTAAGACAATGAATGACGAGGCTAAGAAGCAAATGGATGTGGAATCAAAAAAAGGTTCATCGAGGAGCCCTGAGTCTTATATAATGGGAAATAGCATTACCCAGGGGTTGGAAAGGGCACTCTCTACTGGTAACTGGGATTTAAAACGTTTCAGGATGCACAAGACGGGAATGACACAGGTTCTAGCTCGGCTTTCCTTCATTGCAGCTGTGGGACAAATGACAAGAGTTAAACCACAATTTGAGAAGTCCAGAAAAGTGAGTGGACCAAGAGCATTGCAACCAAGCCAGTGGGGTATGCTTTGCCCATGTGATACTCCTGAAGGAGAAGCTTGCGGGTTGGTTAAGAATCTGGCCCTCATGACTCATGTAACAACTGATCAAGAAGAGGGTCCTCTAATATCTTTGTGTCACGGTTTAGGTGTGGAAAGCTTGGAACAGCTCTCAGCTGAAGAGATTCACTTGCCAAATTCCTTTCTGGTCATATTTAATGGTATTATTCTTGGCAAGCACAGGCTACCACAACGTTTTGCAACTTCTATGAGACAATTGCGGAGAGCAGGAAAAATTGGGGAGTTCATCAGCGTATATGTGAATGAGAAACAACATTGTGTTTACATCGCCTCAGATGGAGGTCGTGTATGTCGTCCGCTTGTTATTGCTGACAAGGGTATATCCAGGATTAAGGAACACCATATGCAGGAGTTGCGGGATGGAGTGCGCACATTCAGTGACTTTGTACGTGATGGACTAATCGAATATCTTTATGTTAATGAACAGAACAATGTGTTGATTGGTTTATATGAAGGAGAACCTAAAGAAGAAATCACTCATCTAGAAATTGAGCCTTTGACGATCTTGGGTGTTTGTGCCGGGTTAATTCCATATCCTCACCACAATCAGTCACCAAGAAATACATATCAGTGTGCAATGGGAAAACAAGCGATGGGTAATATTGCTTATAACCAACTATCTCGAATGGACTCACTCCTTTACCTTTTAGTGTATCCTCAAAGACCACTGTTGACGACGAAAACAATTGAACTGGTTGGGTACGATAAGCTTGGAGCTTGGCAGAATGCAACAGTTGCTGTTATGAGTTATAGTGGTTATGACATTGAGGATGCTATTGTCATGAACAAATCATCTCTTGACCGTGGTTTTGGCCATTGCATCGTACCGAAAAAGTATGCTGCAATAATGCAGAGGTATGGTAATACCACACAAGATAGAATATTAGTTCCTCCTAGAGATGACAAGACCGGCATTCTTAAAGATAAGAAGATGAGGATATTAGACATTGATGGGATGACAATTCCTGGGCAAGTAATTAGGCCACATGAGATCTATGTTTGTAAAGAAGTCCCAAAGGATAAAGGTTTTGATAATCCGATGAAATCCGGATTCCAATCTGCCTCTCAGTCACACAAAGGTAATACAGGTGAGACAGAAGTAATCGACAGAGTAGCACTCTTTTCAGATATCAACAACAATCTATGCATGAAGTTCCAAATTCGCCATACCCGCAGACCAGAGATAGGTGACAAATTTAGCAGTAGACATGGGCAGAAAGGTGTTTGTGGCACCATCGTTCAGCAGGAGGATTTTCCTTTCTCCGAACGAGGCATTTGCCCTGACTTGATTATGAATCCTCATGGATTTCCAAGTCGAATGACAATAGGTAAAATGATCGAGCTTCTTGGTGGAAAGGCTGGGGTATCATGCGGTAGATTCCATTATGGCAGTGCCTTTAGGGAACCAAGTGGCACTGCAGACACAGTTGAAGCTATAAGTAAAACCCTTGTGGAGAAAGGCTTTAGCTACAACGGCAAAGATTTTCTGTACTCAGGTATCACTGGGTCTCCTCTGCAAGCATATATATTCATGGGGCCAATTTACTACCAGAAGCTAAAGCACATGGTTTTAGACAAGATGCATGCTCGTGGTAATGGACCTCGCGTTATGCTCACAAGACAACCCACAGAAGGGAAAGCCCGTAATGGAGGGTTACGAGTAGGAGAGATGGAACGTGATTGCTTGATTGCATATGGTGCTAGTATGCTGATTTATGAACGCTTAATGATCTCCAGTGATCCGTTTGAGGTTCAGGTCTGTCGTGCTTGTGGTTTATTAGGCTATTACAACCATAAGGTCAAAACTGGTGTATGTTCTTCTTGCAAAAACGGTGTAAACATGTCCAAGTTGAAGCTGCCATATGCCTGTAAACTCTTATTCCAAGAACTTCAGTCGATGAACATTGTCCCTCGTTTGAAGCTTACCGAGGCCACATAAACGAGGTGGAGTAGGACATGAAGACCAACCTGTCAAGAGGTGACATGCAGTTTTTCCTCCTTTCTAATTTCCCATCTCAAATTTTGTTTGAATTCTCCAATGTTTTTTTCACATGAAGCACACACTTTACTGATACAATAATACATGAGTTTCAAGTTTTGTATCTGTAGTTTTTTCCATTTGATTCTATTATTTGCATTCCCTGGATGACCACATGATCTCAGAATTTGTACAGTTCTAAGTTATAGCAAGTATCTAATAACTCAACTATGAGTGACATTGGTTTATTAGTTACAGACTCCAAATACTAGCTATCTTAGCTATCATGCCTGCCGCTGTTTTGTGCTTCCTGTTTAAATATTTTGCCTGCACTTGTGGGAGATTATTCAGAATGGATCTATCCTTGTGGATTGTGCTTTCTTCTTGGCAAGGAGTATGGTGTATTTGTTATCCAGTTGGCGACCCAGTTACTCATTTATCCTGGAGTGACCCTTGTTGTTACTGAAGCTAGGGACAAGGAGAATCAGATTTCTCTCAAGAAGGGGCATTCTACAAAGAGATGTTGTTCGGTTTCTGGCATGGTTCTTCTCTCCGGTAGGGGGTTGAGAGTACCATTTATTTCTTTTCTGTCTAATATGCCAAATGTGATTTTCTTTTATGAGGTCTAAACCCTTTTGGATGCCAGTCCAAATCAAGGAAAGGTTAGAACTTCTAGAAGCATAAAAAGGATGAGCACTCAGGGAAATATTTTGCTATTAAAAACTGGTTTCAGAGTTGGTTAGGTTCCAGGTGGTTAATTAGAGGGAGATATAAACTTGCGAGGGTTTTTAATACTTGATCCTCCTTGAGATTTTGGTTTGGATATATGCTGGACCAGGCCTTGGGATATAGAAATCTTTATTAATTACTCTTTGAATCATCTTTATTCCATGAGAAATCCTTTTGAACCCGATCTAGTTGATCAAGGGTGGTCTTTAGGAGAGCTAGACATTACATTTGATAAGTTGGATATGCATGAAGGATTTAAATTTTTATTAATATTTTTTAGTAGAAGGGGTTTAAAATTTTGTTTGCGATTTTTGTTAAAAAAATATAAATTTTTCCGATAGCAGTCATTTTTTTGTCATTACTGGGACATTCAAAAAAATTGTTGTAATTTTTTCATGCTTATGATGGATCTGGGACTGAAATAAATTCTCGATTTCAGAGATAGGCCATTTATCCTGTAATTTCACCAAATTTCCCCAAAATATCCATAAGAATGTTAGCTTCTTTAAAATCCTCCTAATGAAAAGGAAGCAGTCGTACGCACAAATATATATATATATATATGGTTGTACCTCGTTTGTTAATTTTTCTCGGAAGTCTTTTTTCCGGTGGTCGTTCAAGAAAGAAGCTTAAAGAGGATTTCCATGCAAACTAGGAACAAATATGAGGAGAGAGTCTCCTTATCTAGTACCAGAAGTGTTAAAGCTGGGACCTGGGGATCCATATGAGATGATACAGAAGGATGTAGAGACACATTGCATGACCAGAAGAACCCAAATGAAAGAAGCTTTTTCTGGTAAAAGACCATTCCGTCCTGTCAAAATCTTTGGATAAATCTAGCAGCAAGGCTAAAAATCCTTTTTCTTTTCTTTTTTTCTTTTTGCCTATAAGATCTTCATGGATTTTGGAAGAGCTCATGGGCTATAATAATATAGACATGATATTTCTACTAACATGATCGCAAGTTTCAAAGAGGTTTAAGGCACGTTGTTACAATTTTAGAGATAAATTTATTGATGTGTTGCTCAAGCTAATATGATCCTTTAGAATTCGAGGTTGTTAGAATTTTAGAGATAAATTTATAAATGTGTTGCTCAAGCTAATATGATCCGTTAGAGTTTGAGGTGTTGAAGTTTTTGGAGTCAAATAAATAAAAAATGATGCCAAAGATAAGTGACTTTTATTAACTTGTAATGTTCAAAATATTCAAAGACAACTGATGTTCAATAACACTACGAGGTCTACCTAACCAGACCTCTGAGACTCTAAACTTCCTGCTGAATTTTGCAAGATCATCAGCGCCTTTATTACTAACTCTAGGAATAAAAAAACACTTCCAAATTAAAATTCTTTTTTAAAAGTATTTATTGCATCAAGCAAAATAACTTCACTTTCCCAAGTCTTTGTTGATGTACCCATTAATGCTTTTAAGGTCATTCTCTATTACAACATAGGGGATCTCCAACTCCTTACTCCAGACAACAGCTTCCAAGAATGCCAGACATTCTACTTGTTCTGTATTGCTTAATCCTGTATAGCGTTTTGCAAGGCTTCCCCACCTTTTTCCTGTAGAGTCACGTAAAACCATACCAACTCCAGTTAGTTCTGTATTAGTATCAAGAGATGCATCACAGTTAAGGGTAAAATAAGGTGCAGGTGAGGGTTTGGATATTGCAAGAGATAGAATAGGAGTTTGTGTAACAATATGTTGTATTCCCTCTTTGTCATTAAATTTTCCAATATATATAGAAAAGTTGATGGCCTCCTTAACAGTAGTTCTAGGATCATCTTTTTTATTCTGAAATACCAGTTTGCGTCTTTCATTCCATATGCTTCATGTAACCACCATAACTAAGTTTAACCAATCATTCTGACTACCTTGTTATCTGCTTTGAGTAAACCAACACTCAAACATATTCCCGATACCATTATGCACGCCTGTGAGAGCACAATTTTCACCTGGTACTTCCATCCAAGATGCTCTTGAAAAAGAGCAATTAAATAACACATTTATCATGCTTATGTCCTGCAGGTTACAGAATGGGCGTAATTTACTAATATAGCCACAAGCTCTTGATTTGTCAGAGAGACATTTACAAAAGAAGTGTCTAACATTTGGCCATGTTAATCTTCCAGATTTCCTTTCATCTTATAATAGTGTTCTGAATAACAGTTGAGACTTGCAAATTATCTAGAAATATTTCATACAACCTATTGTAAGTAAATTTAGGAGTACATAAATACACCATTTTTTGTAAGCTTTCAGATAAGTTGAAAGAAATAATGAATTATAAAATCTTTAATTGATCACCTTTACCCACTGTCGAGCAACTATGATGTTTTATAAAATCCATATTTTTTGTAACCTCTTCAAAACCCAGGAACAGTCACTCCTTTTATTAGCATGTAAGTGTAAAATACTAGTACAAGGTAAATATTTTGCGTACGTGCATTTAACCCATAGAGAATCTGAGTTTGTTAGAGTATAGCTCGGTTGAACCCACCAAGCGTTGGTATGTCAAGTTTGGTTGTCATATTTTAGTGAATCAAAACTCATTTAAAGAGTCGTTTGATTATATATGCTAGAGTCAACTTCGTTTAGGTTAGCTTGAGAGTATTAGGATATGAGACATTACAAGTATTACGTGAAGACTTGAAGAATGGGAAGAAGTAAGGAGCTACAACGACGACATAATCCTTCCACTTGAGGTTAGTAATATTTGATTTGAACTGTTTCATTCCCTAACGTATCTTTCAAGTCGTGCATATTGA
>JAJJMB010012776.1:1767928-1858825 GCA_023531105.1 Papaver atlanticum
TAAAAGGAATGAGTTTTCAGTTAATAATTCTATTAACAATGGATTGCTTCATACACCTCAAAACTATTTTAATGAAGCAAGTGATCTTTTGAATTATTACAGGGATTAGTATTCTAATGGTATTTTTACCAAATATCATATTTTGTTCAAATTTATCTCTGCATACTCTAGTATAAAATTCTTGAGTGAATTTCAAATGTTGTTATCAAATCTTGGTAATAATAAAGTAAACATATTTTTGGACAGAAGCATGGAATCAATCTGTAATAAAGATCCAGACCATGAGAAACCGGTTTTCCAAAAGAAAGACCTAGATATAAAATCGGAATTGTTTCCCCAGAAGCATCGGTTTCCGATTTTGATAGATTTTCCCAAAGCTAGTTATTTTCGGTTTTCACTACCTATTATTCCTATAAAAGATAGTTTCTTGATATGTGTACAAACATATTGGGGAAGATTGAGCGAAATCGTAACTAGGGTTTTTCATATTTTCGCAAATATGAGAAAAAGGAAATCACGGGAAGAAAACTCTGAAACAGATAAACTGGTTTTAAACCCTTTTATTCCTCCTTGAGATATGTAGAAAATTAAGTATCCTCACTTGATCAAAGACAAACATGATCGTACAATCTTCGTGGATAGTACATGCTTTGAAAGATATCAAGCTTTAAAGGGAGTAAGATTCACTGCTGAGAGAAGGTTCGATCCAGATGTTTCAGAAACCAATTATGTGAGAAATCTCATTGTGTAGGTAGGATTGGTATTACTGAAAGTCTTGATCATTCGAGACTCTCCACATTTGAGACAGTGTTATACCTCTCCAGATAGATTGCCTGTTTTGAACCTTGTCTAGCAGATGTGTAAAGCATTGCTTCTTACTCTTACAAATTAGAATTGGAATTCCCAGATATTTTTCCATTTGGATGCATATATAGTACTTTTAAGTCCTCTGGATAAAATCCTGCAGAATCTTTGTGGGATATTAACACTGAAAAAGACACTTGATTTTGTAAAATTAACCATTTGTCCAGAAGTAGCACCAAAATCCTCAATGATTTGAAGAAGATTGTTAACGTTATACAAGTCAGCATTGGCAAACAACAAGCAGTCATCTGCAAAGAACAAGTGGAAGATGGAAGGAGCACCTGTAGTTATTTTTGATACCCTCAATATTGTGATTTCGCTCAGCTGTATGTAATTGTATGGAGAAAGCCTCCATAGCAATGATGAATAGATAAGGTAACAGAGGGTCACCATGTCTAATACCTCTTGTCGGTTGATAAGAATTGCATGGAGCACCATTTAGAATTGTTGAGATCCTTGTAGTGCTAATACATTGCACAATTAATTTGCACCACTCATCACTGAAGCTCATTTGTCTCAAAACATCCATTAAGAAAGACCATTCAAGCCTATCAAAGGCGTTTGACATATCAAGGTTCAGTGCAATATAGTTATTGCATTCTTTTTCGTTCTTCATAGTATGAATAATCTCTTGAGCCAATTGTATATTGTCGGATATCTGCCTCCCGGGGATATAAGCAGCTTGGAGGGGCTGAGATAATCTTCCCCGTTACTTTTTTCATTCTAGAAGAAGGTATTTTTGAGATAATTTTATAGGATGTATTGCAAAGTGCGATGGGTCTTAGATAAGATGGGAACTGCTTATTTCTTGTCTTGGTAATCAAAGAAATATTGGCGGCATTTATTTCCTTTACGATGAATCTTGTCTGAAAGAATTGTTTAACCATCTGCACCACATCATTACCAACTATTTCCAAATATGACTGAAAGAATCCAGGTGGAAAACCATCTGGTCCACGAATTTTTTCAAGGCTTCATATCTTTTAAGGCTTTTAGAGTCAAGTAATGTTTATTGAATTCCAATAGTATTATGCGGGATCAAAAGAATTCTTGTAACCCCTTATAATTTTCGTATTGGCTCTAAGGAATCCAGGTTGGATTTCGGTGGTTAGAAACGAAAAAATGATCCCAGGGTCAAACTCTGTGCACAGATTAATATTTACCTCCGTCCTATAAAAAGTGATCTTCATTTTTGCGTAAACATAACCAATCACGCGGGCTGGGGTCTATTTTTCCTGTACGGTTAGGCCCAGCTTATTACTCCCTTGATATTTACTCGTCTCTTTGCTTTACTCTTTATTTCTACAACCCTAGCTAAATCCCCATTTTCTCATCACTGTTACTCAAAACCCTAATAGATTTTTGTTTCTTTCAAAAGATTATTATACAGTCTTCTTTCATGGATTACTTCAAGACTCTCCCTGCGGAGATTACAGTAAACACTTTAAGCCGACTACCAGCTGAATTGGTTTTGGAGTGCAAATCAGTATCAAAATCATGGAATCATCTTATTTCTCATCATCGATCGTTCAATCAGATGTACTTGCATCATCTTCTTCATCCTTGTGCTGATTCTGGTAAGTTGGGTTTTCTTTCTTTGAATGAGATTGGAAGATTTCATTATTTTGAGTATAACGAATCAACAAAGTTTCAGAAAACTAGAAGGGTTAATTTGACCTGTCCGTTCAGATTTGTTGGTTCTTGTAACGGGTTGATCTGTCTTTCTCAAGACGTAGTTGTTTGTGTCTGTAACCCTATCACAAGAGTATGTTGTGCTTCCAGAATTGGAGTCAGGATGTGATATCAACTTTGGTTATGTTTCTTCAACCAATGAGTACAAAGTTGTAGGAGTAGGTAGCGATTCTAAGTCCGTAAAACTCTACATTTACACTCTAGGCAGTGGGAAAGGATGGAGAAACTTCGGTAATTTCAAGTCTCATGGCTTATTACTCTCTTACCGAGGGGTCTTTACCAATGGAGCTCTTTATTGGATTGACAGAGGATCAAAAATGTTCATCATCTTCGACTTGGCTGAGGAAAAGTTTCTTGAAAATCTGCCGCTGCCTCCCTTGGCCAGGAATGGTAGAATAGGGGTTTTGGATGTTGCTGTTGGTGTAGTTGTTGATGGAGTCGAGCGTTGTTTTGATATATGGCTGTTGAAACAGAAGAGTGTCAATCATGAGGCTAGTGAGCAACAAGGAATTCAGTCGTGGAGTAAAGAGTTTAGGCTTGGGGATCAAAACTTATTAGCTGTTACGATGAGTGGTGGTGTATTAACTTACGCTGATAACTATATCAACATCTACGACACAAAAACTTCAACCTCGAGAAGGCTTGTCAAGTTTAAGAATCGTCTTAATCGAGTATGCCCTCACAAGAACACCTTAGTGTCGTTGAAGGAATTAGGGGAAGAAGATATAAAAGTAATGAAGTCAATTGAAATTGAGGAGACAAAAAGCAGTGAGCAGCCTTCCAAGCAACTACCTCAACATTTCCAACACAAAAAGTTCAACTTCAAAAAGGCTTTTGGAATATAAGGAATGGGTTTGTCAAGTATTATCTCACAAAAACATTTTACTTTGAAGGAGACAGAAAGTCGTGATTAGCCTTACTAGAAACTAGCAAACTCTCAAATACATAAATGTTAACTGGCGATCTTTCTTAAGTTTTCAAAGTAATATTCGTCTCCTTCTATAGAATTTTGAGTTTCGTAATGATATGGGTACTCTCTATAGTCAGTTATGTAGTGTAAGTTACTTTTATTCAATCTTTATATATGGGTCCATTTTCATAGTAGTGTTTTTTATATTTGGTTCAGCTATATTGCTTTGTTGATTGTGCATTTTGTTAGCGATTCAACCTTAAACTTAATTCAGGGGAACAGTGTGAATGGAAGAATGTTATTTTGTTTATACTGGGAAGTCGAACAAGTATATGCAGGAAATATTAAGCAAAGAGAGAACTCTTGCTGTATTAGGGAATGCTTGCTGCTTAGCATTTTCTGAGAGAAAATTTGGGATTAAAATAGTTTTTCATATTTGAGCCAGTGTGAGTGTTGTAGTTACTATTATCATTTGCAGAAAGTGGTAGTTTGAATAGGAAACTGCACTACTAATTTCTCCGTGATAATTAACATGATCGACGTTTCAATTCTGTCAATCATAACCAGCCTAGTTGGCTTGTATTCAACTAATGCTAATTTTCTAATCTCCATGGGAAGGATTAATCTGCGAAGTACCTTACAGAATGCTAGCGTGATTTCAATATGCAGGAATTGGCAACGTTATAGCTTTACTTTGGTTCCCATTACTGACATATACATTTCGCCTAGGTGATATTGGACCAGTCATTGCCAACATTTCATCTCAGCATGTCGTTTCTTGTAGTGTATAGACATGGAAATGTGCTTCACAGAAACTTTGGACGTTTTTATTCGTTGTACTTTGGTATCACTTTTGCAATATTTCAGGTATATTATCGCCATTTTGAAGGTCTGGTTCATCAGTAAGAGGGTTATGTTATTGCCACTAAAGATAGAGAATCTGCAGTTTGCTGGCTATGCAAAATCTGGTTAGTGTTTGTATTCTTTGGCACTGTTTGCATCTTATTTGATTTAATGGTTCTCATTCTCAGTTCTTACCATATATGCCAATTTCTCTTAGATGTTGTGCAAACATTGGTATCTACTTGAATATAAACTGCTTCTTTCAGGTGGTTTTCTTTATGGGAGGACAGTAGCTTCGCTTGGGGTTGTGACATTGGGGGCATCCATGGCTGCTCGTCAATCACCAATTCATATGGCGGGCAGCTAATAAAGTATGCTACCAAGTGTGGTTGGCAGTATCTCTCCTTGCAGATTTCATTGCTTTATCTACTCAGGTATTTGGTTGGTGATTTCAGTCTCCAATTTATTTTTTCCCAACAATTTTTTTGTTTTCCATAAAATTGGCTTCACCATTACTCTACAATTTTCAAAATTTACATTGCTGGTTGTTTCAAAATCTAATATATATGCCTGTTGCTAAGACTTCCTGGAATCTCATGTATTATTGTTGTTCTGTAAATGACAGGCTATGGTTGCAAGTTCCTACTCAGAAGGTGACTTCAGCAAAGTGAAAGAAATAACATTTCTCGTTTGAAGGTAATCCTCTCCTTAGACCCCCTTTTTATTTCCTCACCACCCTGTTATTCAAGGTTCAGTAGAAGTGCTGCGCCGCTGAGCTCATACAATGAAATTTCCTACAGCTATTTTGTAATTATTTATATTATTTCTCTGGTTCTCCAGTTTGGCTATATTACTAGCTTGTTTGAGTTTGTTTTGATGACAAAAGTTCTTTTCAGACAGGTCAGGACTAGCTATGGTTTCGCTTTAACTGTCATACTTGGAGCATCTTTTGATAAAATTGCCATGTTATTCGCCAAGGATGCAGAAGTCCTGGCAATCACTCGATCTGGGATACTGGTGAGTACATATGCTGGCAGGTTTTACTTGCTATGTTAATGTTACACTCCTGTTTTTTGTGTTTCATTAGAGGCGCCTAGCTCCAAGGCTGATCAACATTCAAAACTGTGTATCACGCATGTCATTCTCATGCTTCCTTTTCTCAAAATCTCCAGATAGGTGTTTGTGGCACTATCGTTCAGCAGGAGGATTTTCCTTTCTCGAAACGAGGCATTTGCCCTGATTTGATTATGAATCCTCATGAATTTCCAAGTGGAATGACAATGGCGAAAATGATCGAGCTTTTTGGTGGAAAGGCTGGGGTATCATGCGGTAGATTCCATTGGCACTGCAGACACAGTTGAAACTATAAGTAAAACTCTAGTGGAGAAGGGCTTTAGCTACGACGGCAAAGATTTTTCTGTACTCAGGTATCACTGGGTCTCTACAAGCATAAATATTCATGGGGACAATAATATACTACCAAAAGCTAAAGCACATGGTTTTAGACAAGATGCATGCTCGTGGTGCAGGACCTAAAGTCATGCTCACAAGACAACCCACCCACAGAAGGGAAAAGTTGTGATGGAGGGTTAAGAGTAGTAGAGATGGAACGTGATTGCTCGGTTGCATATGGTGCTAGTATGCAGACGAGACAAGGAGTCATTACCTCTGCAGCCAAAACAGGTGGACTGGGTATGCCGCAGTGACTGAAAATTGGAATTTGGCTCAGAATATGTTACTCCGTATAAAAGAAGAAAAAGAAGGTCATCACTATAATTGGAGACGACACCAGTTGTCATTCCCTGTCAATACCCTCTGAGTTTTCATTGATAGTACAAACCTAAAAGTTACATTCAAAATACTCATCACAAAGAAATGTAAATTACAAAATTCTGTACAGTTCTAAGATATGAACGATGTTTTGGGGACTATCCCAAAACAGTGGGGGACTACTTAGTTATTCAAATGTCCACCCTAAATTTTAAGGGGTGTCCTAAAAGATTAGGGCAGACTAATCTGCCCTTAACCTAATTAAGGTTATAACTAATCCTACTAACCCACTAATTTAAGCACTACCCACTAATCTAACCCCCTAAATTAAAACCAAAAATCAGTTTCAAAACCTTTTCTTTTCTTTTCTTTTATTCTTCTTCTTCTTCTTCTTCTTCTTCTTCTCCAACATCAACCAAGAAGTCCGATTCGAGTAAAATGAAAATCCGCAGGTAATTTCCTTCATACCCATTCCTTTTAATCGTTTTTTGTTGAAGAAATCGATTAGAAATCATCAAAAACCATAGAAAATGGTAGTTACATGATAGATTTCGGCTAGGAGAAATTTTGAAAACCCTAGATTTTGGTAACCGAACTTTCAATATGAAGAACAGTTCGGCCAAGTAGGAATTTTTAGGTAACCGAACTATGTAGTTCGGTAAGCTCGCAAAAATAAATCATAACTGAACTCTTTCTTTATATGCGAAATTTGAGTTCGGTTTAGTCGATAAATTTATATAGGTAACCGAACTTTGATAAAATATAGTTCGGTTACTTCGCAATTTCTATGGGGTAACCGAACTTTGATCTGTCAACACCAAACTTGTAGTTCGGTGACTTCGCAACTTATACCAGATATTGCGATCTTGCCGAACTTGTTCTTTGGAATTTTCTATGGTATAGTTCGGCAACATAATTACTACACTCGACTAAACGGAACTACAAAGTTCGGTTAGCTATTCAATGATCGTGATTTGCGATCTTGCCGAACAAAAAGTTCGGTAACAAAGGGACTAAACTCGACTAAACCGAACTATTAACTGTACACTCTATAAAATTAGTTCGGCAACGTTTTCTGGAAAAAGATAACCGAACTCTAAAAAACCTCCATTAAAACAGAGTTCGGTTACCTGCGTATGCTGAAATGAGTAACCAAATTGCACATACAGGAGAGTTCGGCTACCTGTTTTGCAGAATTGCTAACTGAACTATTTTGACCTAGCCGAAATTTCTTCTTGAAATTTTCGATTTGGCCAATTTTTTGCACAATTCAAGCTACATTAACTAAATTTGAGCCATACATGAGTACCCATAACTTCATCTTCTGGTTGTGGCTGATAAAATTCATCATTTGGGTTTTTCCCTCTTTTTCTTCATCTTTTTTTCTTTTTCTTCTTCTTCTCTCTCAATAATTCTGATTCTAACAAAACTATCCTATTAATAACTCACTAATCACTAACTAATCAGTAATTAATCATTACACTAACACTAACTAATCAATAAACTAACTAATTTAATTACCAAGGGTAAATTTGGTATTTAATTTTTTTTAGATAAGGGGTGACCCAAAATTACTTCAAATATCCACCCCCAAATTGGAAGAGTAGTCCCCCACTGTTTTGGGGTAGTCCCCAAAACATCGTTCTAAGATATAATCGGGACAATCCTATAACTTAGAACTGAAGCCCAATGGCTCTGAGTTATCTGAGAAGTGACAGTATGGTGTATTTGTTATCCAGTTGGTGACCCAGTTACTCATTGATAATACAGTAAAACATCTATAAAATAATAGGCTTCAACCACCCAATCCTATTATTTTAAAGAGATATGACTTAATTGATAAAATAATAATTTATTATTTTATAATAATATATTAATTTAAAAAATCATTCTTAATATTTTTGAATTTAATTTTTTTTGGTTTGATTCAAAGCACCTAGGATGTGCAACCACTGATAGAAGCTACTAGATGATGAACCATTGGAAATGGTAGAAATATTAATACTATACTAAATACAATGCATCAAA
The DNA here is from genome assembly GCA_023531105.1 of Papaver atlanticum. Lineage (NCBI taxonomy): Eukaryota > Viridiplantae > Streptophyta > Magnoliopsida > Ranunculales > Papaveraceae > Papaver > Papaver atlanticum. The sequence goes on from JAJJMB010012776.1 coordinate 1,776,036, forward strand.
ACCCTAAAAAAATTCTTTGGAAAAAACGAGAATTTTCATATTAGAAAAAATAAAATAAAGTATTTTAGGATAAATACCGAAATAGATTTTTAAAAGTGGAAAATATAGAAAAAAATAAAAACATTAACGGAAATATTTTTAGAACGGTATGCATTTATTTCTACAGTTGAAGCTATAAGTAAAACCCAGAAGATTTTCTGTATTCTGGTATCACTGGGTCTCCTCTACAAGCATATATATTCATGGGGCCAATATACTACCAGAAGCTAAAGCACATGGTTTAAAACAAGGTGCATGCTCGTGGTGCAGGACCTAAAGTCATGCTCACAAGACAATCCACAGAAGGGAAAAGTCGTGATGCAGGGTTACAAGTAGGAGAGATGGAACGTGATTGCTTGATTGCATAGGGTGCTAGTATGCTGATTTATGAACGCTTAATGATCTCTAGTGATCCGTTTGAGGTTCAGGTTTGTCGTGCGTGTGGTTTGTCAGGCTATTACAACCATAAGCTCAAAACTGGTGTCTCTTCTTCTTGCAAAAACTATGAAAACATGTCGAAGATGAAACTGCCATATGCTTGTAAACTCTTATTCCAAGAACTTCAGTCGATGAATATTGCCCCTCATTTGAAGCTTTCTGAGGCCTCATAAACAAGGTGGAGTAGAGCATGATCCTGTTAAGAGGTGAGATGCTGCTTTTCTTCCTTTCTAATTTCGTCCTCAAATTTTGACTGAATTTTCCAGTGTTTTTCATTGATTGTACAAATTTAAAAGTTACATTCAAAATACTCATCACAAAGAAATGTAAATTACAAAATTCTGTACAGTTCAAAGATAAAATCAGAACAATCCTATAACTTAGAACTGAAGTGAGCCCTATGGGGTTCTGAGTTATCTGAAAAGTGAGAGTATGGTGTATTTGTTATCCAGTTGGTGATCCAGTTACTCATTGATAATATTATTGGAAAGGTGATCGACAAGGAAGTTCTAAACATTTTTAACTTTGTAACCTGAATGACCCGGAATCATGGTTTTTTAACCTGATTATGTCGGCAGAAGAAGTTTGCGGTGTCAAAGCCAAAATAACTGTGTAACTTAGGGATATCCCAGCAACTTCAGGGGTAATTAGCTCGTCAACCATTTTGGGTGATGGTTGTTCTCTGGTAGGGGGTTGAGAGTACCATTTATTTGGAATCTAGACATCTTTCCATATACCGGTGGAATTCCCATCTCTAATATGCCAAATGTGATTTTCTTTTATGAGGTCTAGGCATAAAAAGCATGAGTGTTTGGGATTAGAGCTGGCAAACGGGCGGGCCGGGGATGGCTTGTTACGGATTACACGGGTTCGGGTTAACGCGGGCCAAAACCCGCGGGTCGATATTCTTCACGGGTGATCATTTCTTCAACCCGCGCCCGTAACGGGTAAAGCTTGCGGGTTCACGGGTTACCCGACTTGTTTAATTAAAATCAAAATTAAAGCTCAATTTTAATTAAAAATAAAATGAGTATAGATTATATCTTTTTGCAACATCTAAAACAGTAAACCTAGTTTACTCCAGAAGCGAAATCAAAGCTTAATTTTAACGGAAGACAACAATGGGGCTTCCTAATCATTCATCTAATTCCTAGCTTCAACAGCATTCCACTTTCATTTCATTCACAGATCCAAGACCAACTCTTTCTTCCCTGTTTTTTCTTTCTACAATACAATCACAATCTCTTCCAATTCCTCCCTTTAATTCACCAAAAAAAAAATCAAAAAAAAATCACCAAAATTGAACAGAAATAGACAGTGATTTGCAAAAATTGAAACCTTGAGCAACTTACTCTTTAGCACCCTTTTTTTTTTTTCTGACAACAAAAACCAAAAATCAAAACCTAGAAAAAAAATTCAATTGAAACTAAAATTGGAAAAGAGGGGTCAAAATTAGGGCATACCCTTTTAACATTCTCTTCTTTTATCTTCTCAATTAACTGCAACAACACATTAAATCAAATGAATCAGATCAAATCCCTGAAAACTAATCAAACCCCTAAACAATAATCAAACCAAATCCCCAAATCAAACTACCGATCTAACAGGATTACGGGAACTTCTTCTTCTTCAACTTCTGGCACTTCATTCTTAACCTTTTTAGTAGCTCTCTTTGTGTTCTTCACTGCATGTTTCCTCTTCTTCACCTTCTCCTCAATTTATGGATTATTTTCTGATTTTAAGTAACTAAATACCACCAGCAACAAACCCATCTCAACTTTGATTACAGTCACTAGATCTATATCCAGTGAATCACTGAATCAATCGCATCTTTTCTTCAGCAACACACGAGAAAGGACAAAAGAAATATTCTCTTCTCTTCAATTAATTCACCCAACAAGAAAAGAAACATAGCAGCAGCAGCTGAAACTTAATCAACATCCGGAGAAATGATGGAGGTGGTGAGGAGGCGCAGCCGTAGAAGAGGACAATATGGGGAGAAGAAAGAAAAGAAAGAGGAAGAAGAAATGAATAGATATCTATCTGCTAGGGTTTTTGATGTTTTTATACCTCAAACGTAGGGATAGGATTAACCCTAGATAATCCAACGATGAAAATTAAATGTAGTTTATTAATTATTATTGTACACGGGTTAACAGGTTTACCCGCTGGTTTACGGGCCGGGCACGGGTTAACCCGTTTTCCCACAAGCCACCAATTCTCTAACCCGAACCCGGCTTGTTTTATAACCCAGCCAAGCCGGGTTCGGGTTTTCACGGGACGGGTACGGGTTAATCCGCGAGTTTCGGCTTGTTTGCCAGCTCCATTTGGGATATATATTGTTTTCAAAAGTTGGGTCCACAGTTGGTTAGCTAGCTTAATTATGAGAGAAATATTAAGTTTCAATAATTCTAAGCGTACTATGGGATCCTGCGCAAGAGAAAAAAAAGGTCTGGGCTCTACCTTATAAGTTATAAAAGCCCGATGTTTTAAGTTTTAACTGCATGTCAAAGATAATTTTTGGCCATTGTCTCTTCATAACCTTCTTTGATGCCAGGAGAGTTGCCCGCATTTCGTCTATTAACACGGTAGTTATTCCTAGAGGCTATGCTAGAGCCATCACATCTTGAGCACTCGAATCCCTGTAAATAAAACTTGCACTCGTCGTTCCACGATGTCCTCTAGCAATACCATCTGTGTTGATCTGTATCCTATCTGATTCTGGTCTGGTCCATCTTGCTAAAATTGTCGTTGCTGTCTTGATATTTGTTGGAATGGCCCTGGCCGGTGGGTCCCCAAGTAAAACCAGGGGCAGAACTCTTTTTGTTCATTCAAATTCCTGTTGTTGCTTCAAGGTCTGTGCTAGGATGTTGTGCTGGGGTGTGTGGTTTTGTTTGAAAACTAATTATTTTCGGACCTTTCGGAGGTTCCAGAATGGAAAAAAAAATTGATACAGAGGAGATATGTGTAGAGTTACCCATAAACTTTTGCATATGCTGGAGCAAGCCTTGAGATAGAAACCTTTGAAGGAATTTTATTCCACGAGAAATCCATTTGAATGCGGTCAAGTTGATCATTGGTGGTCTTTGGGAGAGCTAAGACATTACATTTGATAAGCTGGATATGCTCGAAGAATTGATTGGATTAAAACAATTCTCCTGGCTTGAGAGATGAGTTTGGATATCTAACCTTGCAGGGTAGAGCAATATTTCTGTAGAAGGGGTTCAAAATTTTCTTTGCGATATTTTTCAAAAAAAGATTGGTGTTCTCAAATAACAACCGATTTTGTTCATTAATGGGATTTTAGAAATTTCGCTACATTTTTTCCATTCTTATGATGGATCCAGGGGATGAAATAAAGAACCCACAATTGGGGGATATGCATATTAATTAGAGGATACGAACTACTTCGCCCATCTTAGTTATCCTGCTAGAGGGTGTCTTAAAATTCTAAAAGTTCAAATTACCCTTTTCAAGTATTACTTCAATAAAAATATTTTAGTTTTTTTATTATGTATTTGTTTATTTTAAAAAATTAAAAAATTATATTTGTTTATTTTAAAAATTTAAAAATTTAAAGTTTTTAAAGTTTTTTTGTTTAGAAGTACCATAAATAAAAATTTACTATATATATTAAAACTAAACAAAAAAAAGTATCTTTTAAAAAAAAAAAAAAAAAAAATTTAAAATACCAGGACAATTTATCCATTACAAAAAATATATGGATAAGGGATTCTTCATTTTATTTTAAAATAACATTATTTTGTTTTATTCGGTATTAGGGATATGCATTTTTTCGGCGTTTGGATATTAGATTTAATACTTATTATTTGTCGTGTTACCCTCCTTATTAAAAATGAAGAAGTAATTGATTGATATTTTTTGTCTTCAGTCTATAAATCCTTTCTCATGTACCCATATATGATTTATTTATAGTATGTTTGAAACTTTCACATCTTCCCAATTACGTTAGAATTGTATCCTCAAGCCACGAGCTTATCATAATTAATTTTCACACTCTCTTTCAAAAACAAAAACAAAAAAAACAAAAAAACGTTATAGTGTTTTATAGTTTACAAAGTTATTTTATGGGTCATTTGAAATGATATTACACTTCTGAATCACTTATTTTAGTGACCATACAAAACCAAAACATTGAACTATATTAGTTATCAAAAAATTACGCCATCTGAATTCATTCGTCCTGGATAGTTGGCTAGGCCTTAAAAATTTCCGGATCCTTATTGACTTTTCCCCCTTTAAGAGTAGTCCAAAAAGATTAAAATCCAGTATGGACTCAACAATAAATATCACATTCTATGTTCTTACGAATTCAATAACACAATAAGATCTCTAGTACCTCAAAACACATACACATTCTACGATATTGACCTTCCAAATGTGTGGTTATTCGCTGCATAAAAATGATGAAACCATGTTTAGCTAGTCAGTCAAATGGTTAACCACTTAACCTGATAACAGTAGACTCAGTTATCCATCATTGAATAAAAATGATATTAAAACATTTAGTAAGGAATATTTTTTTTGTGAAATGCCTTATGGAATCTCTTGGATGCAATAATGCATACAATCAAATTTTGTTAGCTCTTAAATTTTGCTGACTATAATATTATGACTCATCAATTGACCTTATTTTTGCGTTTGTTACCTCAAAATTTAAAAACATGTAAGCATTCCCAAGAAAACCTCTTAATAAGGTAGGAAAATAGTCTCGATGACAAAATTATAACGGTAAACATTTATACGTTATCAATATCATCTTTGTACTATCTTATAGTAGTAAACATTTGCGCAAAAGAAATATATGTTATATTTTTAATAGTACTGTTTTTAAACCACGATATCATTGTCACTGATCCACAAAAGACTAAAATTCTAAAAATCCATGACAACAAAGTCGAGATAAAATATTTAGCAGTGTGATCTAAGTTTGAGGATAACAATTAGTAATAGGATAAAGACTAAGTATGAGAAGGTTAGCTTGTGATTTGTGTGGTGAAATGAAATTAAATATAAAGGAATAATTATGACCAATAGATTATATCAGGGTGGTTGTTTGACCAAGCCATGTAACTTAACAGGTGAGTATAAAACTGAACTATTGAAGCATTTAAATTATACACAGTCGAACGAATAAAGGGATGTTTTTAAACACATGAATATTGGAAGTTTTTTTTTGGGTAGAATCTTTTGGATGCATCAACTTAAATTAACATCATATGTATGATACTGAGGAGGAAACGCACAGAGTAGCACTAAAAAATTAGTTATCCAAAGATGATGAGCCCCCTATCCGATTGGTAGGAAAAAAGAATAAAGTATTTAAAAGTACAATTGTGCTCGCTGCTGCTTTCCCTACATTGAACGCTTTTAGGAACACGGGAACATTGACAGAGCATGAATGAAATGGATGATTTGCAAACCATACAACACATTATAATTCATATAAAGAACAAAATACATAGGTGGTTAACCTTAAGATGAGTTGATCATTTGGTACATGATATATGATTTATGATTCTAAATATTCATTTCCACCAGCATTAAGGAACTTTGTTTTGGAGTAATCTGAAAATGAAGATGGAAAAACAATAAGGAGAAAATAATCAGAATCACTAATGCAAGATAGTATGAGTAAAAAGAATAAGAAAAACAATCAGAATAAAAAGAAAATAACATGTTTCAATTTTTTAAAGCTTAATTAACTAAAAAAAGGTAACAATAAATAAGATAGATAACCATGGGAAATAATGTTCGGGGAAGTGAACTTCATGAAAATAACATAAACTATCGAAGAATTGAGAAAAATCCCATCGCCTCACAAATGTGCTTGTCGAAAGCCCAATGGAACATCTAAAATAAATCATACCATGTTCGATGAAATAACCATAATTTTATATTTTAGTCGTTTGTTCTGATTAAGATTCAAAGTCATATAAAAATAAGAAAAGTAAGTAAAACTGACTTGAGAGCAAGAAAAAAAGTGATAGTGATTTAAGATTATGCAACTAACTCTATTTGGAGAAACATAAAAAGATTAGTCAAATACCTGCTATTATGGTTGAAGGACTTGAGCGCATTTTATTTTTCACCAGCCACCGATGTTCACCAACAGTTACCACCATCACTCTTGCTACCGAAACAGCTTCCACCACCACTGATCAGTGACTCTCACCCAAATATATTTATATAATTATTAATAGAGTAATTTATTTATTATTATGACATAATAAAATATTTATTGTAAAAAAATAATGAGACATTAGTGATATGATAAGTAAATTTTGGACGTCAGATGCATTTCTAATCCTCAATCACAACCACCACTTATGAGAAACAACTTGTGATAGTTTTTATTGATATACTTTTTCTGTAAAATTATTTATTGATGAAATTATGTATTTATTAGATTAATTAAGGGAAATGAAATTTTAATAAATCATTCATCATGAGCAATTAATGAGACAACAATTAATAAAACACTAATTTGTTTATGAATGCGCGATTGGGGGATATTGAAACTAATTGGGGGATATAAATTACTTCCCCCAACCCATAGTGTCTGCTAAGGGGTGATTTTTGGGTATGAAAATACTAAAATACCCTTTGGTTAATTATAAAACATTATGAAAAGACTATACTACCCTTTCCCCTAAAACTTAAAATATAAAAACCAAATTCATATATCCCCCATTATCCCACATCTGTTCCGGCACTAGGGTTAGGTTTTGAAAAAAAATAAAAAATTCTTCCATCTTCTTCTTCATCGTTCTTCATCCGTTCTTCGTCGACGATTAATCGTCGATTCAAAAATTTATTCGTCGATTAACCTACCCGAATCATAACCATGCCTCCAAGAAAGAAATCAGATGCCCAATCGAAGTCAAAATCGATTGCTCAACAAAAATTAGAACAAAGGCTTGCTTTGATTGCTCAAGAGCAAGAAGAAGAAGAACAAGAGGCCTCGGATGATCAAATTGGTGATTTTATGGTTTCCGTGAGAAGGTAAGTGATTTTGAACTGTTTTATAAGTGTTTGAATCGATTTATAGCAGTGGGTTTGGGTTAGAATCGTTAGAATCGCGAACCCTAACTCAAACAGTTGAGTTTCAGTGAGTACCGGCATTGATTTTAGTATGAATACAGTGCCGGTTATGGATTACGGCATTCAATTTAGAATGAAATCAGTGCCGGTATTTAGTTACGGCATTGATTTTAGTATGAATACAACATGGTGCTGGGGTTTATTGGGTATTGAAGGGCTTGGAAGGAGGTGGGACAAAAAGAAATGTTTTTAAAAGTAGACCAAGAGATTAAGATGGGAAATTTTGAGATATTAGGAAACCTGTTTTGAGGCATACTGATTTTTTTAGGCATACCAAATGATGATATCATCTAGGGTATGCTTATAAGGGGTGTCCTAGCAATGAGTAGATTACTAAGTTACCCTTAATTATTTTAAATTACTTAAACCTAAACCAATCGATTAATCATTCGCTCATAAATCTTTGATCGTTGATTGAATTCACAATTGTAAAATCATCAGTAAAACGAAGTGTTGCGCTAGAGATATCAAAATGTCACAAAATCCCTAATTGAACCTACCTTCGTTCTCTTTTTTTCTTTTCTTTAGAAGAACAGTTCGACTGATCCACAAATATCAATTTTGAGCCGAACCTAGTTTATAGTTTAAAAAATCATTAAGTTCGGTTGATTCAGATTTGCTATATTTTCAGCCGAAGTTAAGACTTCAGTTTCATAAAGTTGTTAATTTTAGGTTCGGCTTATAATGGATTTCCAAGTATTAGCCGAACACGGTACTGTTGTTCAAATATTTTGAATAATTAGCCGAACCTAGGCTGTTGTTTAGGGAAATATTAGGTTCGTATGATTGGTTTTCGGCCGAACTTTTGACTTGAATATGTTTAGAGATTCATTGATGTTCGGCTGGTTTTGGTAATGCTAAATTTTAAGCCGAACATTATACTTTAAGTCGACTCTTAAACTACAAAGAATAAACTTAAGGTTCGGCTAACTATTAGACGAGTTCGAATGAGCCGAACCATAAACAAAAATTCAAATACTTGGGTTCGTCTTTAAATTTATAATCTGAATGGTTCTTTGCGCATAAAGTTAGGCATTTAGTTTTCAGCTGAACCCAAAACAGATCTCGTAAAAATCTAAATTTTTGATGAATTCAACTCAAAGAAAGGAGACTAAACATCTTATATAACTATACATGTGTATTATTAGCATAAAGTTCTTCATCACCCATTTTGAATCACAAAATTCTCAGATTTCTCATAAATCTTTAAAACCTAGGTTTTTTCCCCACTTATTCTTCCTCTCAAAATCCCAACTCTCTCATAAAAAATATATTTTTTCTACTAATTACTTAACTTTAATCAATCTTTAACAACATTAATTAATCACAATCATTAACATCTAATCATTATCATTAACACTAATTAAATAAGGGTATACTTGCTATTATTAAAAATGGGTGGATAAGGGGCGATGGTCCTTTTTATCTAGAGACCATATTTTGTTACCATTTGGCACTAGTGGAAAAACAAGCCGATTTAAGATTGTTGAAAAGTGTCGTATAAACGAGATATACGACACATTGGTGTTGCGCTGAGAGTGCTGTAGATTTAGTGTCTATTTTTGGAACGACACTTTCACGTTAACTCAAATAGTTTCAATTTGTCATTGAGTACGACATGCGGACAGCGTCGTAGATTTAATTTTATAATATTAAAAAAAAAAAAAAAAATCAGTTGATTCAGCTGAATTCCAAATCGGATCTGGCTGACTGCATTGTTTCTGACTTGGATGAAATAAATCTGAACTAAACTCAAAATACCATGAAATAGAAATATAACTTGTATTTATGATTTCTAATGGCCATTTAAACAAAAATCATTGTATCGGCTAGCTGGTAAAAAGATGGTGTAAGCTACTAGACAGATCCAACTAAAGCACCTGTGAAATCATGATACAAATACTGAAATATAACTAAAGAGCTATTCTCTTGTTTCTCACTATCTATTCCAAGTTCAGAAATATGGATTTGGTAAAAATTTATCATTCATCATGAATTATACCCAGACTCAGATGTACTATAAAATTTGAAAGTAGGAACCGAGGAAATTACCATCAGTTGCAAAGATAGAAACACCCACTTCGTTGTCTCTGTGAAAATTAGTTACAACAAATCAAACAAAATGGTCATTTCAAGCAGATAAATCGCAAAGAGAACAATACCCACTTCATGAGACAATTATGAGACAAAAAAAAAAAAACCCACTCGAGCTCTAAGTCATCAGCGAAAACCAAATACCCAACTCCGCGATACCAGCCTACACATACAGGAAAAAAACAACAGTGTACTCACTGATAAAGAATATAACAATGCAATATCTACACAATATATGAACATGTAATTAATTTAGAATAACTACATGTTCATGATAAGAAATATATTAAGATAAGTTCTCCACCCCCGTGTCAGACCATAACACTTATCTCCTCAAGTTCTCAATGATGTATGAAGCGTAAAGGTTCCTGGACAATAACAAATAAATCACTCGGTTATCAAAACTACAGAAGCTATAATATAATTTTGCTGAATCATACACTGGTTAGTAAAGATTATATATGAGATGCAAAATTCAATTATAAGGATGTGTCAACTGCTGATCAAGGATTAACAAGAGGTTGAAAGAAAGTTCACCCAATGCCGAAAAAACAAAGAGAAGATGACTTACATGGAGTGTTGGATAACTTCATATGCAGCAGAGGCTAGCAGAAAATTGTTCACATCAACTTCCTTGTTCTCATTTTTTTTTTGTCTGATTTCCATTGTGTTAAAAAAAGATGAAGAGAAGTTCAGATAAGGTAAGGTAAACTTAAGTAAGTTGTAGTTAATGCACTATTTATGTGTAAATGGATCTCTAACACAAAAGGTTGGCTTAAAATATTAAAAAGGCGAAGAATCTCAGCTAGACGATGTGGCTTCATTAATATCAGAAATAGCAAATGCTCAATCGGCCTTAAACTCCCATACGTACTTAAAACCAGTATTACAAGATTGTTTCAACTAGATCATGAAAAACATCTAGCAATGCAATAATGTAAAACACTTACTGTTTGTCATCATTGTGTTTGCTAATGACTTCAACATAGTCGGCAACAAGATAGACAGAGTAAAACCCAACTCCAAACTGCCCAATTAGATTGAGGTCACCACCAGTCTGCATTTTCTCCACATAGGATGTATGTATATAAACCAATATTATCCATAGTTATTCTCCATCAATTCAAAAAAGGGAGGGAAATGTATATAAGAAGCCCCATATGTAGAAAAAATACCAGAAGTTCTAGATTTTGCAATAGTTCCCAAGTTCTTAATAAGATCTTCTTTCGTCATTCTTATACCACGGTCACAAATTGACAGGATTTTCTTTCCCTTGTATAGTTTCATCTGCAAATAAACAAAACCAAAATTAATTATAGTTACGGCAGAAAAAGATGGTTATCAGCTCATAGAAGCCACGGAATCTACAATTATATAGACTTAATTAAAAGAATTACTCACCAGAATCTCAAGATTTGTATCATCACCTTCTCCTAGAATTTCCTTATCTGTAAGAACAAGGAACCTAATCTCATCCAAATCCTGAGAACGAAAGCAAAGTTTGGCATTAGAACCAACTCAACCACAATCTCAGAATCACTTACTAAACTAGAGTCTATATATCAAACAATTACTTACATCAGAAGCATAAGAAATTAGCTCCCTCAAGAAGATATATTTGATACTGTAAATAGAGTTGATAATGATATGCATAAGTCGAGAAACCTCATCCTGGAACTCAAACTTCTTTGCAGATTTTCTATGATATTTCCTTGACATTAATTCTGAGTCACTTGTTAAAAACCACCATATCCAAACACCAATTAAACAAAACGTTCTAATGATTACCGAATAGAAAATAGAAAGAAAACAAACAAAAACTAAACACATACCTCTTAACAAGATCTGGATCAGTGGATAATCCATGAGGAACAACACCAAGCTTATCTTCAATCGTTGGTTGATCAACTAAGTTATCTGATTCACTTTCTTCGACATTAGTTTGGTTTTTTCGTCCTATTATAATTCAAAGGTCATTTCAACTTCAATCAGTACATGTTTATACAATCAATCTATTCAATCTTATTCGTTCTTAACATCAATAGAAACAAGTATTTACAGTAACCACTACACCAAAAATTGAGTTTTGCAACAGGCTCTCACTGTTGCGAATCGGGGTCGCAACTGCACAGAGCTAGTGCGACAGGGGCGACGCGAATTTTCACAACGGAAATATAGCTGTTGCGAATTTCGAGTCGCAACTGTTTTCGCAACAGTTCATAGCTGTTGCGACTCAAAAATATATCAACAACTAACTAGCGGTTGCAATATTTTTACTATTAGTTGCGAATTCTTGACTAAGTCAACAAAGGCTGACCCAAAAAAGTTGCGGTAAAAATTTAGCAGTAGATTCTATCTGTTGCGAAATTATTGCAACAACAAAAAAAAAGGTCAGTCCTCGTTGACCTAGTAAAAAAAATCCCCCATTTCTATTTGTACCCAGTAACTGCCCAAAAACCCTGCAATTCTATCAATCAACCCAAGAAATTCTGCACCACTTATATTGATATTCATATGTTCAATGATACATGTTTAAACATTCTGAAACTTAGTTTAGTTTTAGAAGAGAAGACCCAATATAAGAAACTCCTACTTGTAAGTTAATATCTCAATGCATGGCGAGTTCAATTCCTTAGCTTACGCGACAACCCTGCAACTCAAATACAATGCACAAGTATTAGATATGGCAAATGCAGAAATGGAGAAACGAAGTAAATAGTGCGTTTGGATTGAACATGTACATGGAGTGAAGAGCCGAAAGGTAGTTACTGGCAGAAATTGTACATACAAACTTGGATAGAAATCTATTTTGTGCAGTGTGCTCAATAACCGTACAAAACAGCTAACAGTATCAGTACACTGCATTAACTGAACTTCACCGTGCAGTTTCCATGGACAAATGATGACAATCAAGAAAGAAATAAGCCGTTTATCATAGTTCAGGTTAGGTAATTCTTGTGTCAAAGTTTCCACTGTGTTCATAAAACTAATGATATGAGATGAAACACTTGATCCTCAGTTGGTAACATTGACTTGAATAATGAGAAAGAACACAGAAAAGTTGATTCCAAATTTTATAGCCCAGCAACAAAGGATACCGAAGGGGAAAGTCCATAGTTAAGTGGCAGTATTCATAACTTAAGAACAAAATGTAAGCCTACCTATAACTATGTTCGTATTCCTCTGGAGATCAGTGGGTAGCATTACACCTTGATTCAATTCAAGTTCCCTAGCAGCAGCCTACAAGCAGATTAACCACAACAGTGAGCAGAAAATATGCATAACAATATTTTAGAGTTTCTAAGCCCATTGATTTACAGACTGCAGATTAGCAGTTGTGGATATAAAACTTTCAGTGGATACAACAGTGGAACTTTAAGGGCATGAAATGAATCTCTTCATACCAATTAAGAATGCACTTTAATAGGAGCTACCAATTAAGGTGTCAATGACCAGACCTAAACTCGTTGCAATAAGAATGCACTTTAATATAAGCATAGCAGTGAAGTCATGCCTTTACTGAATGAACTTAACAATCCATAAAATTACAGTTAAACTTACATTTAGGCATGAACTGAACATTGTACTTGGTCCTTCAATATGTAGACCCCCAACCCACATCCTCATTCTGCAGTCCACATTTATCAATTCATAGTGATTATTTGAGATACGCACACAACAAAAAAACAAATAGTCTTCAGTGATCCTAAACAAGTCGAGCCACAAACAAAGACAACATAAATTCCGAAAATGTTTCACTCACCTGATTACAATAGGTGCATGAATTAGTAATCAGCTGAAACTACCATTTACACCTGAACTGGTTTTACCTTGTACTCACTGGTCCGTTTCCTCTTAAGCAGTTTTTGCTTGCTGACACCAGAGAAAAAAGAAACTGTGTTAGAGAGAATGGGAGACATTGACAATTGAGAAACCAATTACAAATACATGCTACAAAATATTGCCAACTGCAGTGCAAGAGGTGCCACTCTATTAAGGGTGTTGGTTGCAAGCTGAAAAATCCAGGAAAAGCATCATCATACCGTCCAATACGAAAGCAAGAAATCTTTTGTATATACTTGTATATACATGTTAATGTAAAAAATTTCTTGGGGAAAAAAATGACAGTTCATTTCAGAATAATAGTTGGAAGTAATACTTAAATACATCGTTCTAAAGTGACAGTATTGCACAGCTTAATAACTAATGAAAAGTCGTACATATCAACAAGAAGATTACCTGATTGTAAAGATGTAAAACATCCCGACCCAGAAAAGATCCTAAATAAACTTGACCATGCCTAACTTTAGCAATTGCATAGGAGAAACCAGAATTCAATAGAGTTGGCCCCTCAATCTGTAAATAATAATTTGTGGAGCACAATATAAACTGTAGCTATATCACCATTTTGGTTAAAATTAAATATGTACATGTGGTAGTACATTAAGAATTTTACTCACGGGAATAACCTGTAGAAGACAGGAAAAAAGTGCAATGATTGAAATGTATGCATAGAGATTGGTCTGTCCATGTCAGTCTGTGGCAAAAAAAGCATAGGAGTTAAGAAAGGTTTTTTACATGTAAGTATGATTCACACTGTACAAGATAATCATACAAGTATAAAGAGAATATAATCATAACTTTCTTTGAGTAGATAATCCAGTAGGTAAAGAAGATGTCTGTGATCATGGCACTAATGAAACCCATCCAGTTGAATGATAGTTCAGTTATTGATGCCATGGACACACCTACATTTCATAAACACCCGTCAACTTAAGGGAGAAGAATTTGTTTGGTAATACAACTGTGCTATCTTTCCCAAAGTGGATTTTTGCCTAGCTATAATACCAACAATTCAAATGAGAAACATAATTTTAGCTTACCAAGGACAACAGGAGCTAGGGATAGCCATAGGATAATGGGTATTGGTTATCCAAGTATGAATTGACAAGCAGCTAACTACGAGCTAATACACTGTGATACCTACATATGATTTCATGAAAGGCATCAGCAGAAATATGTTCAAGTATGGATCATCAATCATGGATTTTCCCTTCTTATCCACACCGTTCTCCATTTTTGGGTTTCGGCTACAACATTAAGTTAAAACTCAATACAACTAACAGTAAACATTCTCATATGCAAATTCACAACTTATACTTTTGTTGCCGCGTAGAAACAAGGTTGAATTATACTTCAATTTAGACGAAGTCCCATCCTTAAGAAAAAATAAAAAACAAAAGAACCAACGAATCAGATCAATAAACATTAAACTCATTAAAACAACTAAATGCCAAAAAAAAAATCTCCCTTAATTAGTTTAAATCCTTACCTGACAAATCAAAAACTATTGGTAAATTACCAATACTGTTAATTTGGAATTTGAGTCTTCCTCGATGGAGCTTAACATAATATCTTTTCATTACCCACTGAAAATTTTAACGAAAATGGAAGAAAAAAAAAAGTGTTAGTCAATTATTAATACAGAGAGAGCGAAAAAATTGAGGGACGGGTACTGAAATTATTCAATTTTCTAAAGAGAGCAGGAGGGAGACAGTACCAAGAGAAGTGAAGAAGAGACAGTATTGGAATTTTCAGCCACCTCAAGCTTTGATTGAGAGATCGACTGAATTTTAGTCACAAACCCAAGAATTTTTTTTTAACAATAAATCAATATCTGGAAATATTTATAATGAATGAGTATTACCAATCTAAACGCTGATTTAAAATCGAATCAACAATTCGAAGAGGATCCAAATTTATTAGGTTTTTGAAACCCTATAACAAATTTCTTAAAACTTCCTGAACAGTATTCAGACGAACTAAAAAACGATTGAAATAGAAGAAGCGAAAGACATGAAACTACGAGTATAACATACCTAACTTGCTCTGGCTTCAATGGAGTGAGAATATTTTTTTCTGCAGATCTGGTCTGAGAGAGTGAGAGTGAGAGAGAGAGGATGAGTTTGAGTTGGAGTTTGCGTTTGTGGTTGTGGTTGTAATGAAACTGGGAGAAAATTTCAAGGATAAACTCGTGTATGCACACACAAATTTGGCATGCCTGATTCGATAAAAAAAAGTGTTTGCAGGCGTTTGGAGCCACATGCGTGGATGGCATGCGTGAAAAATAAACAGTTGCGAAATTAGCAACAGTAATAGGCTGTTGCAAATTTTTAGCAACAGAAATTCACAACTGAAAATTCGCAACAGCTACTCTTCCGTTGCGAATCTGAGTTGCTATCTCCTGAATTTGGTGTAGTGAACCAACACTAAGAATGCTTAGTGCCAATCATATGATCTAAGTAACAATAACCTTAAAATAAAAAATTAAGAAAACCATATCAGTAATCTAAGCAACAATAACCTTAATGTAGTTCCATTGGACAAGAATACAGATCGAGATCCAAAGTGATACATTATTAAGTACTACCATAATCTCAACTTGATTTACATCACTCTATAGGCAGACCCGTATACCCCCAAAGTCAGAGGAGTTTTACAGGAAGACCAGTATACCCCCAAAGTCATACCTTGCACAAAACCATATACATTAGCACATAAATGACCTGTTCCAGTACAACATAATCTATAACAAGCTCTTGGACCTACCAGTGTATTAGAACATATCAGCTAAAATACTTCAGAAAACAACCAAATGACCTGTTCCAGTACAACATAATCTATAACAAGCTCCTAGACCTACCGGTGTATTAGAACATATCAGCTAAAATACTTCAGAAAACAACCACCGTGACTAAAGCTTGTGACAAGCATGGGATCACATCCCAGTCTTGTTAGTTTTCTCAAAAGAAACGTGGTAGTAGGTAAATGTGGGACTTATCAAGCTTGCAGTGCTAGTCTATAACTTACACTACATCAAATTAACAATTTTTTTCGAAAACTTGACTAGGCATATAATCATTGAGCAAAGACACTACAATTAACCTCAAGAATTACATGTATGCAACTGATCTAATAACCTTATACAAATGCTTTAAATGTTTTATACACCAAACACTAATAAAAATGTTTTAAAGGCAGTACCATGCATAAGTAATTGTCCGATACACAAATTTCATCCAACTAACAGGATCAAAATGCTCTTTTTCTACACAAAACATATAATCTACACAAATAAATCCCCTTCCAAATTACACTCGACCCATAACAATAATCAACACAACCGTAGCTCAAGCCCAACAATTATAGCAATGGATTAACAATTATCTATCATAAGAAATTATCAACTTAACTGTACAGTCTATATATCATGGTTTTGCTTATAGAATCAGAAATCTTACCCCAAATTGCTAGTATCAAAGACGAATAAGAGTCATTTTCTTTCGGGCTTTTTATCACACACGATGTGAAGTTTTGTTGGTATTTAAATGTGTGTTTCTCTTTGTGGTATTGATCTCCCCTCAGAACTCGTTCTCTTGCAAATTCGAGTTAGATGCAAACCCACCAATTTTAAGAGCAATCCTTAACTCTTAACAATCAGAATTCTCATCTTAGTAGGACTTTCTTACTATGAGAATCCCTACCACCGATATCTTTCAACTTCAGGTAGCCTATGGATCAGAAAAAAACCCATGGGTCTACAAATCAAAATAAAAAATAAGCATAATTACCAGAATTATAGAAAAAACTTTTTACCAATGACAATCCCTAAATTTAACAACCACAACAACAAACAAAACAAGAATCAGAGGAAAAGGATATTAACATACATTTGATTTCTAGTTGGATTTACTATTTCGGCTGAAGATATATCAAATTCACTTTTGGACCAGAAAACTTTTGCTATGTATACCCAATTCTTCATTAGCTTCTTCCCCCGAAAAAAAAAACAAACGTCAGAAAGATAAAAGGAAAGAAAGAAACTAAAAACATCAGAAAAATAACTAAAAAACAGAATTTAACAAAATATATGGTTCACTGATTCACCTAAAAATAAGAAACAAAATATATCATTCTACTTCTCAGACATTGGAAAATCAGCTTTCTAGGATTTATATTTGATTATTCTTAGGGTTTCAAAATCTACACTCTAGGGTTTGCGAAATCAGGTTATTCAAAGATAGGTTTGATTTTTGTAAAATGGGTTTTTCAAAGACAGATTTGATTTCTGTAAAATTTCTGTAAAATGGGTTTGCATATACGAGATTAGGTTATTGATTTCTCGTAGATTTAGGTTTTATGTTAGGTAATAAGTGTAGGGGTTTTTCTGAGTTCATCTCGAAAGAGAAAGAAATGAGGCCTGAGGGAGAAGAAGAAAAAGAAGGAGAGAGAGGCGGAGAAGGAGAGAAAGAGGTGGGGGCGAAGGATTCTGTTTTTCTCCCCCCGTTGGGATAAAGATAAGGTTAGAGATGAGATATTTGATCCAACCGTTCATCTTTTTAGAGAAAATCCTAACCATAGAAGGTGGAATTTTCCTACCAATGAAACAATGTTGTTCACAGGTCACTGTATAAGTCAACCAAAGTCCTGATACAACGACATCTTGACTTTAGTCAATGATAAAGTCGTAAGTGTCGTTGTCTAAGTGAACAAAAGTCATAACACAACGACATTTTGACTTTAGTCAACAACACTTTTCGGATGCAGTTAGATCGCAATATTTATTTTTGTTGTTACATTGTGTCTCAGATAGCCCATTTTCCAGGTATGCCTAAAAAAAAAGAGTATTCCTCAAAACAGGTTTCGATATTAGGGTAACCCGTGGCTTGTAGACTCCGAGAAATTACGACAGGAGTAAACTTTAGATCTAGATTAAACCTATTAGCATGCTTTGTAGACTTGAAGAAACATGTAGCTCATATTCACAAATTCTAGCAGTCAACAAATTAAAACCCTGAAATCCTAAGACCCTTAAATCACCATAACTTCTACTATCTATCACAATTTCAGATGACCCTATTAAAAAGAAACAATTCTTGATCAGACGATAAATGTAATGATAAAAGTTTAGGCTTCCCTGGTTATCCATGTTTGAGCTATCTTCCCCGATGCTAACGGTCGCTTTAGATTTGACTTGTCGAGAATAATCGGCATTCATCCATCTCTTAATTGTGGATATACCTTTTTTCTTGAGAGTAGACATTTTATTTTTCCTTTTGCTATCACTACCTGTCAGGTAGGAGGGTCGAGATGTGTATGGTTTCTGGTTAAGGGTAATTTCTGGTTTGTGGCTTTGTAGTGAGGTTTTCATTATGTGGTCAATATTTTTTGTAGCTACAAATCCCCTCTCAATGACATACAAAGGCATATCCCCTTGTCTTTTCTCATAATTCTGCGGAAAGTATTTTGCTCTGACGGCCAGTCTTCTCACTTTCACCTTTGGAGTGTTATCATTTCTGATTCTTTGGCATTTTTCCTTGACAGCGCCATCAAAGTTTTTATCCACAATTGCAAACCCAAATAAGCTCTTCACTTGTTTAACATCTTGATTTTTTCCTCTTCCGTGAAATGTTTTTTCCGACTTTGGTGGCACTAGACACTTTGGAGGCTTCTCATTTGCATTGTAAGATAGTGAAACTTTGCTACTATAAATGACTTTTCTTTTTCTCAATTCATCTCCATCCACCCATTGCTCTTCTTGGCTCAGAAAAATTCTGAAGCTTGGAGCATTTTCCTCTGTATCTAACTTCTCCTTAGTTGTATTCTCAAAAGTAGTATTAGCAGATGAATTACTTTCTTTTCTGTCAGAATGGTTTTGAGTTTTATTTGATACAAAGTTGTCCACTAACTCGTAAATAAGAAGGCTTGGTGGTGGAGTATTTAGGGAAAGGAAATATATTTGTTTATTGATATTATTCTCTTATTTATTATTATTATTTAGAAAATAATATTGTAATCAATTAACTTATTTTCATTTATATTAGGAATATTTTAGTAATATATATAATTATTTATGTAGGGATTTATTAGTTTAGATATATCTCTTATTTTAGGTAATAAGTATTTTGATAGTTTAGGAATTATGGGAAGAGTTATCTATATAAAGAGCTCTTTGTTTTTAATATTAAACAGTTTTGGATGAATAAAGAGTATTGTGTTTCTTGAGTGTTATCTCAGAAATGTATAAGTTTTGGATTTAATTCTATTCAACGCTTCCGCCCTGCATCAGTTGGTTCAGAGACAAGCAATGCTCCTGCATCATGTTTCAAGGAAGAGATTACGGTGTTGTTCGAAGAGCCGCTCTCAACGATGAGAAAGAGCAAGTGGTAATAGATGATTTAGAACAGAAGGTTAAGGCGCTTACCCTCCAATTGTCTAAAATGCATCATCATCAAAAGCCCCATCATGGTTCTAGCCTACAGCGAGTGGAGGAAGTGACCGGTGATGAAAACATAAGCCTTTTTGGAGACAAGAAGAAAGGATTTCAAGGAGTTGCACATAATCCGTGAGATTCGTTGGAGTCCGGATTAAAGCTTGAAATACAAAGGTTTGATGATATTTTTTCTTTTTCTGAAATTGAAAAATATCAAGTTATAGTGGATTGGAATTCACCACCAATCTATGATGTTTACCCTGACGATAAGGTTTCAGTATGTCCCAAATACGTTGGTCCTTTTCATGAAGCAGTTTGTATGATTAGTCCAGTGCAAATGTCATTATGTCTGTTAATTATATTGTGAAGGTTAAATTTGCTGAAGAATTATATGAAATTTCCTCAAAGAACCATAAAAGCAAGCAATTATACCAGCAAAATTCGAGGACGAATTTTTTCTGAGAAGGGGAGAATGGTGGAGTATTGATGCATGGTAGAAGCGTTGAATAAATTTAAATCCAAAACTCATACATTTCTGAGATAACACTCAAGAAACTCAATATTATTTATTCATCCAAAACTGTTTAATATTAAAATAAAAAGCTCTTTATATAGATAACTCTTCTCATATTTCCTAAACTATCAAAATGCTTATTACCTAAAATAAGAAATATTTCTAAACTAATAAATCCTTACATAAATAATTATATTCCTAAAATATTCTTAATAAATGAAAATAACTTAATTAATTATAAATTATTTTCTAAATAATAATAATAAATAAGAGAATATTACCAATAAACAAATATATTTCCTTTCCTAAATACTCCACCATTCTCCCCTTATCAGAAAAAATTCGCCTCCTCGAATTTTGCTGGTATAATTGCTCGTATTTATGGTTCGTTGAGGAAACCTCAAATAGTCCTTCGGCAAATCCATATTTTAGTGAATCAAAATTCATTTAAGAGTCGCTTGATTATGTACTAGAGACAACTTCGTATAGGTTAGATTAGAAAGTCTGGGATTACTCGAAAACCTGAAGAATGTGAAGAAGTAACAAGCTACAACGACGACATCATCCTTCCTCTTGAGGTTAGTAATATTGACTTGAACTGTTTTATTCCTAACGTATCTTTAAAGTCGTGTTATTTTGAAAACATAACTGCGAAGCTGTGAATGATTATTATACTCTAGTAGTGAGACATGATCATATGATCATAGTGCTAAGGAATTAGAATACGAAGTATAACGCTTATCTTTTGAACTTCATATATATGACATCGAGATAATCGTATGAATGCTATTGTAATTATGTGTATTGGTAAAGGTGAAGATGTCATCTTAGGAAATAATGTTTACATTTGTTTAAAGGAAGTATATTCATGAACTTGTTTTATGAATCGAAAGGTAAATCGCTGGCCTTATTGGTATTCATTGCATATCTTTGGATTACCAGTATGTGTGAGTTAGTAGAAACGATCATAACTTGTTATGTATCTTGGTATAACTAATCACAGTGCCTGACTTATGATTTGGTATGAATGGTTTTTATTAATTAATGTAACCGATCCTAAGTAATCACCTGAGATGGTATGATCGATATTTGTGATTGGTGTGACCGATCCTAGTAATTGGTGTGACCGATCACAAAAGAATTGTGTAATCAATCCTTGTAATTGGAGTAACCGATCCTAGTGACTTGTGTAACCGATCACAAGTAATATCATGAGTATCGGTCCTGGTAATTGACGTAACCTATCCTGGTAACTGATATAATCGGTCCTGGTAACTTATGTGTTCGATCACAAGTAATCCATATTGAGGTAGAACCGATCCTTGTGATTGGTAGAACCGATTGAACCCATGATTGTGATTTGATACTTGATCAATCAAATAGTTGTCTTGGAATACAGATGAACCAATTCTAAACTTGTTTGGAAGTGTGGTATAATCGATTCCAAGATTGTAAATATGAAAGAGGATTTACAAAGAAAAAGATGTCAACATACTTTGAACACGAACAGTAACTCTTATCTTTCATTTTTCAAACATATTCCTTAATTACTCAAGGAGATCCCGGTCCGAAATAAATTATGAATCTTTTAATTAAGGTTGTTAGTTTTATATGCTTTAATTACCAGCAATTAAATGCATATCTCTAGAGAATAAAAATTAGTAATGTGCATTTACTAATTGGAGATTTTCTATTTAGAGATTTCGGAAAATATTGGACAAAACATTTCCAGGAATTATTAAAACCGATTTTGGGCATTTATTGCATATCTTGAGAATATTCGGTTTTGGAAATTCTTTGGTGTCCAAACATCCTTGGTCTATAAATACCTAAGTTTGCATTTCGAGCAAACTATCCTAAGAGCCAGGAAAACTTCATGTTTTTGTTGTTTCTGGTGGAGCCATCTTTCCGGAGAGGAAAGTACCCTAATTAGGCAAAATCTCTTACGACCGCTCATTTAAAGACTTCTGCGGGATCAAGAAGCTCTACGAGTACCGTTGGTGGGAAACTAGATAATTGCAGTTTATTAGTTTTCGATTGATTTGATTGACTAATGGTTGTTGAACTTTGATTGCACCTAGTTTGTTTATTCTTGAGAATCTTCTCTTCTGATATAAGATTCACTCAAACTAGATTGAAGTGTCGACGGGATCTTTAGAACTGTTTGTAGATGTAAAGACATCTTGTGATAATCTATTGTTAACAGACTCCGTTCTGTGCGTGATTGATCACAAGAGATTCAAGTGGTGTTGTGCAGGTTTAATTGAAGATTAAAGAAGATTTGAAGACGAATAAGATTTTTGATTGGTTTCTCATATCTTTGTGTCACACAAACCTTGATCGGATGGGATCCAACTAGAATCGTATTTATTCGATTGATTAGTTGCATGAGATCGGCATCGCTATATAGTTTCTTGTTGGATTCTATATTGATTGATTGCAAATCTAAACTCTGCTACTTCGGTAGTTGATGGATAGATTGATCTAACCAGGAAAATGAGTTTATTAGTATAAACGGAAGATCCTTTGCATATGACTTGAGATATCTTTATCTGGAAAGAATCAATAGAGTTGTTACCAAACAGATTTGTTGTTCCTTTACTGTTTGGAATACGATCCAAAGGAATTGTTCCAGTGCGTGCACTTATTGAATGTCGGAAGCGCATGGATACTAAAGAAACTAAGTGAACTAGGTTTAGTTGCTTGGTCTCAACTATACGAAGTTTGGTTTAAATTTTGTATAGTGGCTTAATTTTGAGAGTATTCAATTCTGGACTTGGTCCCAGGGTTTTTCTGCATTTGCGGTTCCCTCGTTAAAAAAATCTTGTTGTGTCTTTTACTTTTCTATTTCCGTAATTATAATTGTTTATTATAATTAGAAGTAAAATACACAAACCTTAACTCTGTATTACTTGATAGTGATCCTATAGAGTTTGGTTAAGTCCGAACCTATTATTAAGTAATCACACTTTGATTGTTATATTGTCTTTATCTCGTATCCATAGACGATCACACAAAGTGCGAATACCGATTTGTAGTATTGTCTCGACTTTGTCCATAGACAATCACTTTCTGTAAGAGGACTTATAGGTGGATATTTTAAAGATTATGGTGTATTTGGGTACCATCGTCTTTTCAATTGGTATCAGAGCAGGCAAACACGAAAAGATCTAACAATCTGTGTTTGGTGCGATCCAACATATAAGAATTGAATCTATGTCTGATTCAGTTAACATTATGCAAGAGTATGAATACTCAAATGTTGAAGATGTTACAACTTCGTTGACTCATGATCCAGGGGTTACAAAAAAATATGAGTCTATCTGTGATGGAAAATAAGATACTGATAAAGAGTTGGTAAAATTCCTAAGGCCAATAAGATCTATGTCTACACGGATGTTAATATTAAAGACAGAATCTAATCTTCTTAAGCATGAGATCAGAGAAAAAGACATTCAACTAAATATTCTAGCCAAAGAGATATATGGATCTCATTGTCAAATTAGAAGCTCTTGGTAAATCTCTTACTCAAGATCAAGAGACTCATCCTATGACTCTGACTAATGATTCTATTATGATTTCTTACGATGAAGAAACAAAAAGTCCTTGTTCGACTTTTAGAGATTGTGATAACAAAAACTGTTTGATTTCATCTGAAACAGATCATGATGATGGTAGTCTGTCTAACTACATCAAGTCAGAAAAGATTGAGAAACCATCTTATACAACTACTGATGATCAAATGAAATCTTGTCCAAAGGAAAATTTGAACCGATTCCATGAAAAAGATCTTAAGGAATACAACTTTCAGTCACTTGACAGGAAACTTATACTTCTTCAAAATACTGTGGTAAAAGTATTGAAAAATGTTTCTTGTCTTAAAAAACTGAAAGAACGTTCCTCAGTAGGAAGACAGAATATATCCCAAATTGATAAGATCAACTCAAAAGGATCTGCAGTAAGAGTTGATAATCGCTTCTTAAAAAGGTTCCTCCTCACTCATGTCGAAACAGTCCCTGTGTACATGAAGAACGATTCCAGAAGAAAGGGAAAGAGAGAATCCCTTCCAAAAGAAACAATAAGGAATTTCCGATAATTGTTTCAGATAATCATACTGATGTACATCATAAGGAAATCCTTAGAATGAGAAAATCTTATGAAAATCTCATTGACAGAATTAAGAGAGATTTATCTATCTCTGAAAATTCTTACATCAGTACTGTTTCTCCACATGATCATACCTTTAGATCAAGGAAGGATCATCTTCTTGGAAGAAAATACTTTGGGCAGAAATTTCCAAAGAGGAACATGAACTATGTTTCTGATACTCGTTGTAAGCTAGAAAAGGATTACTCCGATACAACCTAGTTGTATGGAAAATGTGTAATCTCATCCTAGTTAGTGCTCAATTTTTTTTGGGATGAGAAAGCACATAAAACGAGAGCACAATTTTCGTTTTTTTTATCAGAAAAATCTGTGACAATCTCTGGATAGCTGCGAATCCATTTTTGTCTAAAAATTGTTCATGTTTACCATGATCTTCCAAAAATAGGTTTTATTTGAAATTTTCGAATTTTAATAAACCTTCCAGCATGAGAAGTTCGGACATAGGAAACAAAATACATTCTGTGTATATTTTCGGAATTTCCTAAGTATTTTCAGTCCGAAAGTTGTCTCCTCTTAAGAGAAACTATCTCTTGCTTGTATTGAGAAACCCTGATTAATTCTTATTTAAATCCCTGAGCATGCCTCCAATAACTCGCAGTTTTACAAAGGGCAATAAGGAGGAAGCTCAAAAGGTTAAGAATTGTCAAGGAATCAATATAGAAAGGAAGAAGAAAATCATGTCTGATTATGATTCCGATAGTTCTACTGGATCTCAAGATGAGTCATGTCTATTGGCTTATAACCTTCAAGATCCAACAAAAACCAAGTGGATACCTTCTGATAGCAAGGGAGGAACTACATGATGCTAGGTCTTGCTTAATCCAGCCCCAACAAGCCAAAAAACCATTTATTTTATAGCCTATTTTGAGTTGGATCATATTATGTGTATCAATTTTACGCTTAAGCCATCCCCAAAAAAGGATCAAGCCCTCCCCATACCCAATATCCAGTTCCGCCACTGTCTGATAGTATGATTGACTATATCCAAGGTTTTGAAGAACTAAGAACCAATCTCATAATGACGGTTCGAAATCAAGATTGGCTCAAGGATAGGATTGAGGAAACAAAAGCTAATCTTGCAAACATGAAGGTTCAAGTTGAAAAGATTGAAAAAACAGGAAGTGGTTGCAGACAAGTCTCTCGAGACATGCTTCAAGAGTTTTAACACTGAAGAAACCTCAGTAAACAATAAGAGCACCACTAGGGATTAAGTTATACGCTGTAATACTTAATCCAAGAAAAATAGACATCAGTTTTTGATTTATTTCGATTATTGTATAAGGTCTATTTTTAAATAAAACTATCAATTATTATGAATAAAATTATTAACCTTAATAATTTTTCTTGTGATAGTTTCCGATTACATAGCTTGTGCTTAAATGTCTATATTATTGCTATGTGGTTATGGGATGTCTGATTTTGGTTTTCTTAACCTTAATATTCGATCTCATATGATTAGAACCCTTATGGTTTGTGTGACTTTTTGATTTAACAGGATTAAGTTCTAGCCCAGGTTGGTAGGCTTTATTAAAGGATCATAAGGTGTTCCGATTGAAACTCATTTGTAAAAATTCACAATGTGTTGAATCAGTTTGTGTTTACATGAGTTGTGTTTAGCATAAACATATGTGTTTCGGGTTTTCAACTTTTTCTATCGGCACACATTAGTTAAAACCGATTCAACCTTTCTCTGGTAAAGGTTGCTCTTTGTTGTTGTTCTTTTGTTCTTGCGAGAGGATGACAACATACTGGGGGAGAGTTCTAACTTGAACTTGCGCTTAATAATATATCTTTCTAGGAAGAAGAGGATGTGGAATCTGAGGTAACGAATTTGTTAGTTAATCGTTTTCCTTTTTAACAAAAACCTGCTTATATTGCATATATTTTGCTTTTGCTTAACAAAATTTCGGTAATATTGATATGTATTCCATTACGTGTGTATGGATGTGTGTGTGTGATTCAATTGTTTCCGGTTAAGAAAAATTGTGTCAATTTATTTGGCTTATTGTTATATATCTTCTTTATTGTTTGGTATCAAGTGTTTTTGCTTAACGAAATTTTGGTGCAATATAATGTCTATGTTTGTTTCAATTGCTTCCAGTTAAGAAAAATAATTGTGCAAGTCAATTTATTTGGTTTGTCTATTATATTATCGAGTATTATATTAAAAAAAGTTTTACTGTATACGGCCCCTTCGGATGTCTTATTCCATCCGAGTAGAAATTTGTTGGAAATTATTGAGGCTTGCTGATCTTTTGGTTTTGAAACGACACCAGAACTATAATGTAAATTATTCATGGGTTGTTAGGGTTTTCATTTAAAGTTGTTCCATAAGCTTATAATCTATTCAGCAATTTAGTCGCACCAACGAAAATAAGAACTTAGAAATCGGAGATTCTCAACAATTTTTTCATTTAAAATGCCCGTCAAGAATGAGTCTATTTCATCAAAAACAAAAATACAACAGTAATCTTCTTCTTTTTTTGCCTATTTTGTTATCATCACGTAGTTGAAAAAGCAACACATATAATACGTTACTTGTGCATTCTCAATCCTTATTTCCTAGCATAAAACCCTTGCGAGGAAAAGGGAATCCCATTTAAGGGTCTTCCCCTAGCGTCATCCTCAAGCATGCCACGCAATTTGTTCGGAAACATATGAGCTTCAAACTTCGCATCCTTTGCCTGCTTCGCTAGATAATCTGCAGCTAGATTGAGTCTCCTTTCAACTGCATTGATATGAAAATTGTATTCTAGATTAGAAATCAATTCTATGACATTATTTAAAAGAGAGAACAAACGGGACTGCTCGAGCGTGCTGTGAAGAAAGAACACCTCCACACAAGCCCTGCAAATGGCATCTTTACCGTCGGAGAAGCCATATGAACTGTGATGATGAGGACGGTCTGATTCTCCATCCTGATAAAACCTCAAAATGACTTCACGGGTTCGCTTTGAGTTGCAACACATTTCTATCTTACGAATTTCTTTCTCCTTAGCAAGTACAAAACCGGCCCTGATTCCCTCCAACTGATGATAAATCAGTGAAAATGGTTTAGGATTAATCCCAGAACATGCAACAATTGGGTTACCAGAACCATCTCGTACAATAGCTCCATATCCGGCAATAGGTTCTTCCTTTCTAAAATAACCATTTGTATTTATCCAGTACAGATCATCTGGGCGAATCTTATGTTCAGAGCTGAAAATAATGTTCGATTTTCCAGCACCTCCAGATATGTGTTCGATGGACGGTGTTGGCACCATGCTGTAGTGGCTCATAATTCCTTGAAAAAACAATCCTACCATCCGCACCATGTTCTGTTTGAATGTTGTTTGTTGAATACTCCCTCCTTGCTTCATCAAAAGTAAATCCTCAGGCTAAGTTTTTGCACTTTTTATAGGAGAATACGAGCCTCCTTCACGCTCAACAAGTACTGAAGAATCCTCTTCAGAATCATCATCCTCATAACGGTTATCATCATCAGAATGTTCTTCGAATTCATCATGCTCGTTATGATTTTTTTTATCTCCAAAGGCTTTTCTTGATGAATTTCAATTTCATCCACGGTCCGTTTATCATATGTAGGGGCTTTGCCAGAAAGAAAAGAGTCGTCGGATCTAGTGTTGCGACCCTGCTCACTAATAGGGTTGTCATCGTGAGTATAATGGTCGTTTGGGTCATGAATATTGGATCCTCCATCGTTAGATGATGTGCTCATGCTTGATCAACTAGATATGCACGTCTTAGACAGCTGACTACAAAACAACATAAAAAGGAGTTAGGCTAACATATATAAGCATTCCAGCAATTAAGAACCGTGAGTTTTTTCGACCATGCTAAAAATGAAGAAGGTGGTGGCGATGTTGCTAACTTTCTTCTATTTGTGTTGACAATGCTTAAGCATTTCAATCATATGTAGCTATTAAGTTGTGTATTGCATTTGCAAATTTGAAAAACACGTGAAATTACTACGAGAAAATCTGATATATAGTTATTACGTACTGATCGATACTAAAAAAAATAAGGATAAAGAAATCACATTAAGGACTCACCCAAATAATTAGAGAAATTTAGCCTGTAAGCTCCATCCAGGCCTCCCTTGTATGTTAGTTTTCTCTTTCGGGAATGATGATACTAGTAATTAAGGTACATATACATTGTCACATAAATTATATATTTGACTATGTCCTGTTTAAAGTCGTCTTTTTTTGGATTTTTCATTTTGCAATGGGATTAAAATAAATTAACGGTCGGCTTCTTGTTTGTTTGTTTTGACAGGATCTTGTGATATTTTCAAAGTCATTAAGTGTAAAAGCCAAAATACACGGGCTTTTCGGATGTCTTATTCCTTCCGAGTATTTGTTGGAAATTGGTGAACCGCGTTGCTCTTTCTGGTTACCAAACGACACTAAATTATATATCATGGTGGTGGAATATTTACCAATTGTTAATAAGTGACCCTTTCGTATGATTAATGTACACGCAATTGCGTGTGCGCAATAATGTAACAGAAAATTGGTATTCCTTCCGTACCATATATATAGGCGGAGGGATCAAATCTCTTAGATTAAGAAAATCACCTTGAATTCATTATTTTTTATGTTTTTTCTTGTTTTACGCTTTGTTTTATTACTAACACAATTTTTAATGTATAATAAATAAAAGTATTTGTAAGAAAATTTACCTTGAAAATAGGACTCCGCCTATCTAGTGGGACAAAAAAAATTCAAAATTTCGCCAATATAATAGGTACGGACGGAGTATATGCATTTGTATTTCGAAAGAACAAAGAGAACAAAAGTCTATATATATTTTCCGTTTCACGTTCTATAAAAATAAATTTTGTTATCACGTCAATATCACGGAATTTTATTAGTTTTATTGACATATATATCGCCCAATGTGTCTGTAATGATGCAGTTGCTATCAGCTGCAAGTGCAAGCTAACCTTCAATAAAACAGTGAAGCGCGGCTTGAAATGATGGAACATGCCACAGTTTCTCTCTTGAAAACTGGGTCGGAAAAGCCATTAGATTTAGCCTAAGGTCTTGAGTTAGAAAATTCTGAAGGTTCAACTTTCGAAATAACAACCATAAATACTTTTTTTTACATACTCCTAAAACAATTTCACTCCTAAATTCAGGGGTACATGGTTTTCGATATGATTGCTAATCTTACTTGTTTCAATCAAAAAAATAAAAAAGGAGGAAAAGAAAGGTAAAACATAAAGTCAAGTCTAGTCAAGTCAAGTGTCCCCTTCTGTTTTTTTATTAGTATACTAATTATGAGATAAATTTTCGAGAATGCTTGACAATTCAAATGCCCGTCTACATCTCCACTTGTGTAAAATAATTCCAGCTTAGGAACCACGTACGCAGATGGTTACCAACTACTTATCTTTGACTTGGAAAACCAGATCAAGTCATCAAGAAATTGTACAGGTGGATCCATTTGTCTAAGGTCGTCAAATCGGGATGTGCATGCGACATGGTTAGTCATCACTTGACACACTTCCATCAGGAAAAAATCTAGATAAACTTATGCACCATTGCAGCTTGTGTGCGCAAGTCGGTAGCCGCTCGATCCCTATCAATATACAGTGCTGCTTAGCTCACCTTTAAAGTTACCGATCAAAATAAAAAAATGTATTTTGCGCGTTTGATCAGGTTACTCGGGAAACCACCCACAATACCGCGGGACTTTCAATCTCTAAGATTAAACCTCTCTACAAATCCTCTTCTTCTATTTATTTCTTCAACTAGCTAGCCTTCTTTCAGATAGTAACAACAGCATATTTGCTTTCTTTCAGATTTTTTTTTTTTTTTTGAAAATGTCTTCTTTCAGATAGTAACAACAAATTTTCTTGAATAGATATCAGCAGTCTACTGTTACTATGAGCAGTTATTATTCTCTCTTTTTCCCCGACCTGTACCCCAAGGTCCGGATCATCCTAAACGTGCTTGTACGCTTTAAGGAGTTAATTCTAACAGAGGAAGGCGAAGCAGCAGAAGAAAAAAGAATAAAGATCATAAGAAAATCAGAACCTGATAGACCTTTTCAAAACATATACTTCAAATATTATTATAGACAATCTCCTCGGCTACTAAGAGAAGATTTATGGTATCCAGATCCGCAGGACTGGGGAGCTTTCTATAGCATTAAAACCAAACCTATTCCTCAGAATAACTTAAGGTTGGATTGTGATGGGTCATACGAGCCTGGGAGGGGTGGATTTGGATTTGTTTTAAGGGATTCAGGCTATAATCCGCTATTTGGTGGTTGTGGAAGGTCGACTAGAGCTGTTAATAGCTTTTATCACGAAGTTGAAGCTATTTATCAAGGATTAGTGGGTGTTGCTAGTGAAGGTTGGACGCGTTATTTTCTCGAGATTTACAGTGACAACAAAAACGCAATACAGTTGATCCGAAGGTATAATCAACTAAATGAGAATGAAATACGGGAACTAGGCTATGTTGGTCCTCTAGTTGGTGAAATCAACCGGCTTTTGCGGATGGTGTCTGGAGGTTATAAACTCGATTATCATTACAGAGAAGGTAATTTCGTTGCGGATTACCTATCTAAGAAAAGAGGTGATATAGGTATACAATACCTTAGGCATCAAGAATTTGCTGTAAATGTGACCCTTGCCTATTTTGTTAATAGAGATCGCAGAAATTTAGATTGGCGGATTGCCAAACCTTATCTGCGTTATGATAAAAACACTCTTGAATGGTTATCAACGAGAGCGGCGAGATGATCATATTTGGGAATTGGGATCTTGTTTAAAGCACGAAAAATGTTTATTGTGTTGCTTTGTTATGCAGTCAGTTTAGATCATGGCACTAGTTGATGGTTATGCGCATAATGTATCGTTGGAGGGGTTGATGTGTTGGTAGTTTCGTTAGGCATCATATGTATGTTAAAGTTTTTTTTTTTTTTAAGGCGTACAGTTTGTTTGCAAAAAAAAAAAAAAAAAAAAAAATGCATTTTGTTACTAAAGAATTATGCACTTTATTTGAATTACATTTATCGGTTAGTTCTAAGATGGCCAAATTCTTCATGAAAATGCTTCAATCCTCCGATCCCAACTCGATTTTTGTATGTTTACAATCTCATTGCCGTTTTTCGGTCACCACAAATTTTGAGATTTTGTATCCTACTATCCTTAAGAATTTAGGCTCATTATACTGTTTCCTTCACCACCATAATGATAAACTAACACAGATGGATTTCACCAGTTTCCAGTCTTCAAGTAGAATATCTTTAGATGCATTACATTTAACCAACATTTTCGTTTAACATGAGAAGTGGTATGCATTAAAGGCAACGTCGTTGTAGAAACTGGGAATTGGAAGATGATGCGACAATTCATGTCAAAAAGTTGCAGTACTATGTCGAATCCTAAAGTTTCGAACCTTAAAGTCAGTCTATGACTGACTATTCAAGTGGGAGAACCTTTCGTAGGCTTTTTTTGGCCAATATTCATTCTTTTTTTTCTCCCAAGGATCCGTCTGTCTGACTATCTTATACTCCCAAGGAGTATATAGGGGATTTGCCAGAAAGATAAGGATCGTCAACACAAGTGCTGACAGCTGCAACGTTGTTCACTCACAGAGTTGTTATCGTGATTGTTCATGAAAACTGTCAATCATGATATGAACTGCACATGCTCGATATAAATTAGATATGCACGTCTTAAAGAAAAACACAGAAAATGCTATATAATTGTTTCTTTTTCTTTTTTTTGAAAATCTGAATCATCTGATATATATATATAGTAGTAATTTAAAAGGTAATTGTAAGCCGTCCTTCCTTAATTAATTTTTATTAACATACATTCTCATCAAACCTTCTCTAGCTGACTATGTCTTATTTTCGTTCAAGTAATGAAAGTCGTCTTTTCATTAAAAGAGAAATACAAATAGGAAAGAGATTTGCTACAGAAAAAATAAATTAAAGTCGGCTAATTATTTTTGTTGCAGAGTCTTGTGTTGTGATGTCATTGTTGCAGAAAATGAGTGTAACTAGACGTCAAATACACGGCCCTTTCAAATGTCCTATTCCGCCCGAGTAGAAATTTGTTGGAAATTGGTGAACCGTGTTGCTCTTTTGGTTATGAATCGACACCAAAATTATTATAGATTATATGTACAAAATGTGGTTTCCTCATGGAGTGGGGTAGAGTTCACATTTGGATAAGTTTTTCGAATTCAAATTGAAAATATTGGACTTCACGTACATTTTGTGATTCACACCGTTTAAGCCTAAACCGAATCGTATCATCTATCCAGCGGCTTAACATGGTTCTAATTCTGTGAAAAGACGAAGATCTTGGTCCGTGACGGAACCTCTCCGTGCACTAGTTTGGAATACCAACTTTCTTTAATTAAGAAGCCAAGATGGTCCCCGGAAGTTACTAACTCCATTATCATTATGGAGAAGGAAACTTCGTCGCTGATTACCTATCTAAGAAAGGAGAGGTTACTGAAACACAATACCTTTCAGAACAAGACTTTTATAAATATGACACACTTGAGTACTTCGTTAATAGAGATCGTGGAACTTTGAATCCGGGGACAGGTAAACCCTACCTGCGTTATAACTTTTGAGAAATTATTCCATGGGTGAGATGATCATAATTGGGGGGAGTTGTTAAAAAATGTTTGTTTCGGGTTCAGTCTTCATGGTACTGGTGGTTTGGGAGTTTCGTTCATGAACTGCTTGTTTATTGACTTGTTGAATTTTGACTTTGATTTTTCGAGCAGTAGATTGAAATGTGTTCTTGCTGGTAAAGATTTTTCGTAGCTCTCTACAGCTATTACCCTCATAGAGTCATAGGTTTAAGCTAATATATAAATGTTTTTCCGGAGCTGCTTAGTTGCCGAATGGAACTGATGCCTCGGTCTGGAACAACATATGCAAACGGAAATATTAGAAGTAGCGAAAGGATACATTTTCTTCTTTTGGCTTGAAAAACAAAGATGGCAACTGGCAAGTTTGGCATGGATGCTAATAGGGGTATAAATTTGTTTTGGGGTGTGCCCCTCCAAAGGTGAAGGTTGTTTTGTCTTATAATAGAATTTAGTACACCCCTAAATATATTGGTACTCCTATTAGTTAATTTTTCCTTAGTTATTATTGCTGTCGTCTTTCACTTTCTATTTTCATTGAATGCAAGTCGAACCTTATTGTTTCTATTTTCGTACTAAAATGTATTAAGTTACTAAAATGTACTAATGATATTACAATAAAAACTCCATATATTAATAGTTTTGGGACTTCACAAAATTATAATAAATGGAGTTTATTAATATAGAGAGGTATACCAAAAAAAATTGCTCGACAAGAAGCTTTAAACATGCTCGACAAGTTTGAAATATTTTGGCTTCAACAAGAAGGTGCACATAGTAACGAGGTCTTACGCATATGCAAATCAAAAGATGCAATAATAATCCAAAAAATTACATCCTTTTCTCAAACAACTATAGATACATATTTTACTTAATCTTAAATTTTGATATAACAAGATCTATAATATTCCGATTATGTCTATTATATTAATATATGGAGGTAAATTCCTTATGGTGGGACTAGAAAAATCTATTAATATTAAAATGGGGAATTTATTACTATTTATAACTGGTCCAAATTGGGACCATGATTTTTTTATTAATATATGGAATATCAATATATAGAGTTTTTACTATATGATGGATGTGCACTTCTACCCATACTACTTGGACAACTAAAATGAATAAAAATCGAATACCTTACTTTTTTGACACTTGAGTTTTTATTTTAAATATCACCGATGGGTTGTATTTCATCGTCGAAAAATCAAATCCCACAAAAAAATATGAAACTAAATTTTCCAAAAAGGGAAATTATATCTTCCAATTCCACTGATGGGGTGATTCACGCGCACATGCTTTGGTAATTCACGAAATTTCTGCACTCGTCGTACCAAACCGGCGGCATATTTCTATTGTAGTACTAAAAGATAAGACAAGGTAGAAACCTTACGATACTTTCATGATTTCATCCTCACCTCTTGATTGATTATTATCGTTGACTTGACGCACTTGACTCATTTGGTCAATGCCGATATCTATGTAGTAAGTTATCCACTTGTCCCTTTTTCCATTGGTTATCAACCCACCTGCGCGTTGTGATACAACTCCACACACAACAGTAGATGTCTCATTGCATTATTAGTTTATACCACTGCTTAGTTGGCATTTTTCATTACCGACTAAACTATAAGTTGTGTTAGGTGTATCATCGAGTTATAACTTTTTCTTGAACTAATAAATAAGTGGGTGTATTAATTATATACCCCTAGTTTTAACACCCAATAAATATACTTTTATACAACAATAAATATACCCCTATTACTTAAAATTTTTATCCATTTAAAAATAGATTACCTTTATACCCTTATTCATATAATACATTTTTTAATTTGAAAATATAACAAATCTCTTTCTCAACCACTTCACGGCCGCCGCCACCACCATTAGCACCACCACCACCGCTCAACGAACACCACCTACTAACTGCCACCACCACTCCACCACCAGAACACCACCACCACTGGAACACCGCCACCGCCGCCGGTCCGCCGGTTGTGTCAACAACCAAAGTTGATCCAGCAAAACAAAAATCAGAAAATAAGTAAAAAAAATATGGTGTCAACAACCGAAGTTGATCCCCAAAATATGATATCAACAACCGAAGTTGATCCCAAAAAACAAAATCAGAAAATAAAATAAAATAATAATAATATAGTGTCAACAACTAAAGTTGGCACCATAATATAGTGTCAACAACCGAAGTTGATCCAAAACGCAAAAATCAGAAGAAGAAAAAAAATGATGTCAACAACCGAAGTTGATCCCCAAATATGGTGTCAACAACTGAAGTTGATCCCCAAAACGAAAATCAGAAAATAAAATAAATAAATAATATAGTGTCAACAACAGAAGTTGATCCGTAAAATTAAAAATTCAGAAAATGTTCAAAGTTTATGGTATCAACAACCAAAGTTGATCCCAAAATATGGTATCAACAACCAAAGTTGACCCCAATATCTAGTGTCAACAACCAATGTTGATCCCAAAAATCGATGTATACTAAAATTAGTGAACCTGACGTGAATCGAACACGCATCTTCTGACGTGGAGTCAGTTGTGCTACCATTGCACCACAGATTCGTATAATATACCTCAACCCTGCAAACGACGACTTCATATAAAACGCACAAACAAGTCCAAAAAATAACACTGTTGTAAGGGCAAGTAGTTAAATATTGACTTTTTAGAATGCTAATAAGCTTCAAGCTTACCTGTAACACTGGAGAAGCTAAGAGAGTGCAGAATACAACTAACTGAAAGAATATATATATTAGTGTATTACTATTATGACTAGTAACTTGGCGTGAAATCAAACTTCACAAATATGTCATTTCCAACACGATTAAATTTGTAAAGAAAGAATGGAAATCAGATCTTGTTATACTGTAATTTTGGACATAATTTCTTCTGATGTGGATTACTATGAACACGTTTATATTGTAAACTTACCACCACCACCATTCCACCACCACTAGCACCACCACCACAGGAAACAAAAACGATATGAGTTGATTAGTTTTGAAGCTTCAAATAAACCAAAAGTGCATTAAATCAAATTGATAATTACCAGGAAAAAAAATTGTATCTCGATCGTTTGGATCTTCAACCGATAATGAATTAACTTCTAATTTGAGAAGAAGAAGATGAAAATTTTGATGGTGACTACGAAGTCGATTTCAAAAATTTGATTGATTTCAGACGAAGATATCTCTCAAAGTCTCAAATTGTTTCTGACAAAGCTCTCTTAAATGAACCAAAAATAAGTATCAAATGGTTTTATTGGGTCTTAATCTGTTGGCGACCGCGGAGGTGGTGGTAGCGGTGATGACGGAGGTGGTGGTAGCGACGATGAAGATGGTGGTGATGGCGGTCGTTCGGAAGAGGAGGAGATCGAGAACATTAGAAAGAAGAAGATAAATTTTTATGTGGCCGAGAATGATATAAGATTTAATCTGTTATACAGGGAGGGTAGAATAGGTTTTGATTGGATTTCCATCTAAACCGGGAAGGGTATATTTATTGATGGATAAGGGTATTTTTGAAGCCCATGGAAAGGAGGAACATTTATTCAATTCCCACTAAATAAGTTGCCATCGTCCCTTTTTATCTTGTATGCAGATCATGTGTGGTCTGACCTTTACCATTATAATTTAGTGATGCTTATTGGTACATAGCTCTCAGATCTGTATAGTATTCTCTTTCCCTTCTATCTGGTTTAATCCTTACACATGAGATGGTTGTGACTCCGTAAGTTCTCTTATGTTAAGCATTTCCGATTAAATTAATCATGGGTTCTCTTGTGGTTAATTTAATTGACTAATTTGGATACAAATTCATGTTTCATGTGATTTGTTAATGTCCAAAGAAATCCTTCTTTTCTTGTGAAAGTAAGGTCGCTCTTGTTGTTCTTTCAAGAATGACATTTTATGGTGGAGAGTTCTTAATTGAACTTGTGCTTAATTTCTAAATCTTTGTGGGGAGTGCAGCTGCGGAATATAATGGGGGTTATCTTGTATCTTTATAAACTCGTTGATGATTAATGCATTTAGTTTCGGCTATACAAAGTTGATATGTTCTCTTTGGTCATGAAGTATCTCTATGAAAATTTCATTAGGATCCCACTAGTTTTCGTACCTTTGCAAATTTTTATTGACAAAAAGGGGTAGAATTAATGTGCAGTTCACACTACAAATACATATGGTTTACGGATCATTATGTAAGGGGGAGTGGTTTTCATGCGAGATGAAGTTTTGACTAAGGGGGAGTGATACATATCACCATAGTATTGTTGTCAAAGTTGTGATACAATTTGAAAAAACGAGGGTACCCAAATATACCTCAATCTAAAACTTTTCCACCTATAAGTCCTTTTCCGAAAGTGATTGTGTATGGACTGAGTCCAGACAATACAACTAATTGGTTCACACTTCGTGTGATCGTCTATGGATACGAGATCGAGACAATACAACAACGAAGTATGTTTACTTGATAATAGGTTCGGACTTAACCAAACTCTAAGGATTGTTGATGTGATTTTGAAGTTGCAGTAAAAATGATTCGAACTCTAAGACTTGTGAAGATTCGAGTTTTTAATTTTAATAAAAATTATATACAAAAATATTAACAAAGTGGGCGAGAGGTACTAGGGATTAGGATTCCACCAAATTCATTTCTTAAGGTTCAAATAATAATTCTTTTAGCAATTATAGCTCAATAAAAATATAAAATAAAGTGACTCTTATTTTTTCCAAGATAGATTCTCAAAATATTAGATGTAAATGTTAAGCATGGGACATCAAATCACCTAAGCTAAGCATGACCCATCTAATCAAATGACAACTAATTAATTCAAATCATAATTTCCATTAAAATTAGTGCAAAAGTCATGAAAAGAATTAAATATAATTACCCAAGTGTGAAATAAGGCTTCCTCCATCGCCCCAATGTTGGGGTTTAGCTCATCATAGTAAACGTGCTCTCAAAATATTTATTTAGGCTCAAAATGGTTTACAAAGATGAAATAAAGAGAAAATGGTGTAAAACAGGATTTTGCGACGCACAAAAATCGTCACAAAATGAACGATAAAAGATAAGTGCTGTAAACACTGTTCCACAGTCGCTGGAAAGGAGTTGGGAACTATCGCAATTAAGCGACAGTTTGCAACGACTTTCCTTTATAGGCTTTTGTTCTTCGTGTTCTTGAGTTGCAGCAGCAGAAAACTTTTCCTGCAACTCGTGATTTCTTCGCTCCGTAGCCTCCAAAACTTCCCCAAACTCTTGACCCCCTTCTATTAACCCCCTAACACCTTTATATAGCCACAAAAACCAAAATATCTCTGTCATAACTCGATAATAATCTGCTTTTACTCGGGTTTATTTCTTTCCTTTTTTATCACTGATTTTGATTTTTAAGCATCTGCAGCTGGATTAACTTCCTTATAAATCTTCTTCACGTTCCAGAATGTCGATTAAGTCTTCCAAGCACGTGCAGTACACGTTTAAATTCTTCACAACTCGTGTAATATCCGTGAATCTTATGGTCACTGTTTTCTCTTCCACATGATTATTCAGACAAATTTAATCGATCAAATCACCCATAATATCTTCTTTAGGACATATCACATTTGCCCATGAAGTTTCAGCGATTGAGTCTATCTCTAACCCATCCAAAATCCGATCGAAAAATCTGCCAGAGAAACACGCTGCTGAAAAATATTTCCCGCCAAAATGAAATTTGAATTTGAGAAGATGACCTCCCCCTTATCCAGTTCCGGTGTCCCTTTAGTACATTCCCGAAATGGGATGTAAAACACCACTTTTCGAACCAATTTCGCCGCAAGAGCTTATTTCTCTATAAATACCTACAAAGACATAAAATAACAAAATAAATACAAAATCGAGAACTAACAATATATACAATTGAGACATATTAGACACATAAATGCGTCTATCAATTGTCTATCAAGTAAAATAGGAATTAACGTTTGTGTATTTTACTTCTAATTATAATGAAACAATTGTAATTGCGGAAATAAAAAAGTAAAAGACACAGCAAGATTTTGTTAACGAGGAAACCGCAAATGCGGAAAAACCCAGGGACCTAGTCCAGAATTGAATACTCTCAGAATTTTAAGTCGCTATACAAAATCAAACCAACTTCATATAGTTGATACCAAGCAACTAAACCTATAGTTCACCTAGTTTCCTCAGTATCCCTGCGCCTCCAACTTGCAATAAGTCACACACTTGGAACAATTCCTTTGGTTCGTATTCCAAACAGTAAAGGAACAACAAATCTGTTCGGTAACAACTCTTTTCAAACAACGTGATATGAGTCTGATAAAGGCTCTTCCGTTTAACCAATAAACTCCTTTGTCGAGTCCTTAAATCAATCTCTCAACAACTACCGAAGTAATTGTTAGACTATGTAATTAATACTATTAATCACAAAGAAGGGTATTGATGCCGATCTACTCAACTAATCAATCCAATCTATCACAAAGATAAATCGATTATAGTTGGATCCCTTTCCAAAAGAAACAAGTATTGTGCACACCAAAGATTATGAAACAAAAAAGTCTTCTTGTCTTCAAATCTTCTTTGATCTTCAATCAGCACCTGCACACAATCAACTTGAATCTCTTGTGATCAATCACACACAGAACGGAGTCTGTTAACGTTGGATTATCACAAGACGTCTTTAGATCTACAAACAGTTTAAATATCCCCGTAGAAACTTCGATCTAGTTTGAGTGAATCTTATATCAGAAGAGAAGATTCTCAATCATAAACAAACTAGGTGCAATCAAAGTTCAACAACCGTTAGTCAATCAAATCAATCGAAAACTAAAATAAACTGCAATTATCTAGTTTCCCACCAACGGTACTAATAGAGCTTCTCAATCCCAAAGAAGTCTTTAAACCAAGCGGTCGTAAGAGATTTCTCCTAATTAGGGTACTTTCCTCTCCGATGGGCGTCTCTACCAGTAACAACACAACTGAGGTAGTTTTGTTGGCTCTGAGGATTAGTTTGCTAGAAATGCAAAATTCAATATTTATAGACAAGGAAGTTTGGACACCAAGGAATTTCCAAAACCGAATATTCTCAAAGATATGCAATAAACACAAAATCGATTTTCATAACTCCTGAAAATGCACTGTCCAAATATTGACCGAAATACCAATAGAAAAATCTATAATCAGTAAATGCACATTACGAATTATTATTTTCTAAAGATATGCATTTAATTGCTGGAAATTAAATAGCATATAAAAACTAAAAAACCTTAATTAAAAGATTCTCAATTTATTTCGATCCTGGGATTTTCCTTTAGCTATTGAGGAATATCTTTGAACAATTAATGATAAGAGTTACTGCACATGTTCAAAGTATGTTGACATCTTTACTTTGCAAGTCCTTTTTCATACTTACAATCTTGGAAACGATTTTCCACACTTCCAAACGAATTTAGAATTGGTTCATATGACTTACAAGAACTATGTGCTTGATTATCCTATCAAATCACCAATCATGGTTTTCACGGTTCTACCAAAACAAGTTCGGTTCTAACTCCATGTGAGTATTGTGCATAGTCACGCTAGTTACCAAAACTCGGTTGACTAGGTACTAGGATCGGTTCCCCACAACTTATGGTAACTACCTGTATTTGGTGCACATGTTCATAGTATCGGTTCCCCCAAAACTACAAACTTGTTGCACATGTTCATAGGAACGGTTCCCCCATATACTAAAAACGTGTTGCACCTCTGACAAGGGTCGATTCCCCTCTTGTAAATTTGTTGCACCTCTTGTTAGGATCGGTTCCCCAATGACTAGATAAAAGTTGTTATTTACAAGGCATCGATCATACCATCTTGAGTGATTACTTAAGATCGGTTTCACTAATAAAAGTCATACCAATACATAAGTCAGGCCTTGTGAATAGTTTTACCAAGATACATAAACAAGTTTATGAGCGGTTATACTAAACACACATATTGGTAATTCAAAATAGATTTGTAATAAATAACAATACCAATAAGCCTAGCGATTTCCCTTTCGATTCACAAAACAAGTTTATGAACTTACTTCCTTTAAACGAATGTAAAACATTGTTTCCTAAGATGAAATCTTCACTCATACCCATACATAATCACAATAGCATTCATATGATCATGTCGATGTATTATATACAAAGTTTAATGGTTAAGCAATAAACCTCGTATTGTATTCCTTAATACTATGTCTAACTAGAGTATAATCATTCAAACATCTTCACAGTTATGTTTTCAATATGCACGACTTGAAAGATACTTTAGGGAATGAAACAGTTTAAGTCAAATATTACTAACCTCAAGAGGAAGGATGATGTTGTCGTTGTAGATCCATACTTCTTCACATTCTTCAAGTCTTCATGTAATACTTGTAAGTCTCATATCCTAACACTTTCAAGCTAACCTATACGAAGTTGACTCTAGTATATAATCAAGCGACTCTTTAAATGAGTTTTGATTCACTAAAATATGACAACCAAACTTGACATACCAACGCTTGGTGGGTTCAACCGACCTATGCTCTAACACAATTGAACTTTAATGTTGTGTAATAATACTATGAGACTGTATAACAATGATTGAGAGCTACTGTTTTCTCATTGTTATAGCTACGGATCTTCAACAACTATGATGCTGAGTTTAACACTTTTAGAATCATGGAGTTCTTTGAAGTGACGAAGATTTCAAGTAATGTTGAAGAACCAAGGAAATAAAACATTTGGATTGAGAGCTACAAAGTTTATTTATTTTGTATTCCATATGTATTGATAGTTTTGTCACTAAAATTGACAAAGGGGGAGATTGTTAGAGCACTGCTCGGTCGAACTCGCAAGCGTTTCTATCTCAAGCTTGTTGTCAAGTTTAGTTGTCAAAACTATAAGTCTTGATTTCTAGTCTACTTATAGCTAAGTCTCGGATTAGGATAGAAAGTGTAGTTGAGCTTTAGACTTCACAGCGTTCAATTATACACATTTGATATTTCGTATAGCTACTCTATCTATCACTCAAAAGTCTATCTACTCTATCTCCTATTTGAGACAAAAGTCGTATAGCTATATAGACTTAAATTATACACATTTGATATTTCAAGCTGAGATTAACTCGCTTACATATTTCTCGAAATATATGTTGGTAAGCTTTCGCTTTAACCAAGTTCATCTTATATTCTTGACGAAAGTCAAAAGATGATCATGTGAAAATCGCCTGGTAACATCTTACATGATTTGTGTCAGACAGTCATTTGATGTAGACTCGGAATGTTTCGTATTGATCATTCAATCACTTGAAAATTGCTTTGAAGCTAATAGTTTGTGTGAGACAAATATTGTCGTCTACCGAGAATGTTTCAATTATTGAAATGAGAATTTAGAATAATTTGATTTAAGCACAGTATGCGTACTGTTTGGTTTAGTCAAGGTCCGGAACCAAGTACGCATACCGGTACGCGTACTGGCGTG
Source organism: Papaver atlanticum (assembly GCA_023531105.1). Classification (NCBI taxonomy): domain Eukaryota; kingdom Viridiplantae; phylum Streptophyta; class Magnoliopsida; order Ranunculales; family Papaveraceae; genus Papaver; species Papaver atlanticum. Next base: position 1,818,834 of record JAJJMB010012776.1, read on the forward strand.
AGGTTCAAGTTCCGGGACTTTAACTAAGTTTGTGGTATGCATCTGATCGGTGCCTAATAATGCATATTTGTAGATCTTTTTGTTGTCTTTTATCACATCTTTAATGCCTTCATGTTCTATTTTGCGACAAATCTTGTATAATGAACATATCTCCTTTAATGGATAATTTTGTCGGAATAATCTCTTTTTGTGTTATGTTGTAGGTGGTTTGAGTAAATGGTACAAAAGGTCAGCAGGACTGTGTAATGGAAGCATAAGAGGAAGTGGGAGTGTCGCACCGTTACACTAGGTAGCTGTTAGCTGAGCATGTGTAGAGATGAACCTACCAAAGTCAATGGAACAACAGTTGGGGTCAAGGAGTGCAAAAGTTAATCAAATCTGATCAATGGTCTAAAGTTCTCAGATCATGTTTGAAGTCAAGAAGGTCAACAATCTCACCCTTGAACATCTAAACAAGATGCACATGCTTAACACTCGGTGAATACCTTTACTCTTTCCCCTTTTCGTTCCCAAAATCAGAAAATAAAATAAAATAGAAAACTCATCTTCTCAAAACCATCGACACCACCACCCATACCCTCTCAACTGCACCTTTTCTCTTCCATGTTTCAACTGTGCATCCTTGAATACTTCATCACTCTTAAATTCCCAAATCTCTTTATTGTCAAATCACTTGCTTTTCACCTCTCCTACCTCTCTTTCTATGCACTCTATTTATGGTACCATATATGGTTACAAGGAAGAGAAGAAATCTGAGATTGAGTAAAGTGAAGATTGTCGTATGAAATCAGTTTGAAGACTCACAATTGCAGCATGTATATGACGTCAATGTTGTGGTTGAAGGCTGTGGAGTACATCTAAGTTGTATTTGGTGAGTGAGTGACATCTCAAATCCCTAATTTCAATTCATAATTTCAGTTGTACTGTTGAGAAACAAAAACCCAATTTAGGGTGAAATTGATGTATAAATAGGGGTGGTCTTTCTGAGTTGGGGGTATCCAAGAGAGAAGGATCATAAGTAGAAAATCAACTGTAACTTATCTTCTAAAAGAAAAACCGTCCTTGGTAGAAATTAGTTGAACAAAAATAATTTTGCATGAATGATTTTATCTATCTTTGAATTTCATATGTCTCATGTTTTTGCTATGTTCTAAGTTTATAAGCTAGGGATTAGATGAAGCCCTTAATTTAACTCTAGGATATTGGTGCTGATGTTATTGTTCTTGTTGTGCTTGAATGATTAAGGATAAATTTAATCTTGTGTTACAACATATTACTTTCACCTTGTTTGTTATGCAACCTAGGTAGTCAGAATAATTCTATGTTGTACTTCAACTTGTGCTTAATTGATTGTTATTAATCTGTGATTAGTTGTGCTTTAATAAGACAACTAATGCTAGGGATTAATTCCTTAGGTGGTATTAAATCATCCATCTGAAGATAGCCTTGGATATGCGGCTGACTCGAATCTTCCCTGCTGTTTACTATAAGGAACAAGAATAGTTTCATTAGCCAAATAATCTGGTGTAGGTTAAGTGGTGAATTCAATTTCCCTAGTGCCTTCTTTTATTTCATTTACATTTCTGTTCTTTAGTTTAAATCTCATAAAAAGCAATTATCTCTTCCTATCGACACAACAAAACCCCCCTGTTGTTTCCTTTTGTTTGAATCAGTATAGTAAGACCATAACTTTAATCTTGCACCCACCAAGTCCCTGTGGATCGACCCATGCTTGTCCTGTGTTACTTTAGGACACTGTTCACTTGCAGTTAATATAATTGTAGGCTTCTTTTAGTCCTATCAAGTTTTTGGCGCCGTTGCCGGGGACTCGGTAGTGGTGTAGTTGATCTGTAGTTAACTAAACTGGTCTTTATTTAGTCTTGTATATATGTGTTTAGGTTCTGTAGTTTTTCTGCTGTTGTTATTAAAACTGAGTTGATTCAACCCATCTTTAATTACTCATATCCTGTGGCTGTTTAGCAAATTTCAGTTGTTTTCTTTTACTTTCTTAGTTTACAGTAGTCATTTAGTATCTTATCTTGTTAGTATTTGAGTTACTAAACTGTTGTGTCCTTTTTACTCTTGATAGTCTTATCTTAGTAGTGTAACCTATCTGCTATATAACCTGCATCATTATCCTGGACTGTAAATTCTGTAGGTTGAGTCTGCACTTTAGTGTTAACATTAGCTGTAACTTTCAATTTCAGTCACTCCATAGTTTACACCATCTAAGCACCTGCAACTTTCAGTTTGTTGTAATATTAGCTTGTAAGTCATCTTGTTCTTAGCTGTATTTTGTTCTATATTTCTGTAAGTTCAGTCAATGTAAATCAGTCAGTTTCATTTAGTTGTCTTTACCTTAGTGGTTGTAGTTAAGTTTTGTATATAAACTTGTTTAGATTTTAGTTATTGGTATAACTTAGGTTTTTAACTCCATCTGTAATATATTGTCATCAATAAGATTAGCCATTACTTGTTTCTGTCATTAGCACAACTTAGATTTTGCTATTCCAATTTTAGTAGTTTGGTCCATTTGTTCATATAATCTTCACCTTACTTTTACTATTAGTTTTATCTTTTTATTTTTATTTTATTTCAGGTTAGGTTACCTGCATCTTTATTTTGTAGCATACCTTTTCTGTTCTCCTGCCATCTTTAGTATCACTCTTTTTTGTACTCCATCTGTTATTTAACCCGTATCAGTGCCGTGTAATATATCATTGCTGTTAGTTAAAAATTAGTTGTATCCGCATCTTTTTTTCTTTTCAATTCAGTTAGTTGCCTGCATCACTACTTTGTAGTATCATCTATGTAAATATGAGTCAGTTGTATCTATTGCTAGTGGTGTTCTATAGCAAAACCTATACACCTGTTAGATCTCTTAGTTTAGTCATAGCTTTTCACCATCTTCTGTAGTTGTGAATAATTTAACATAACTTAAAATTTTGTAGTTTGTCATAACATTTGCACCTGTAGGTCAAAGCATCTGTAGAAGTTAAGTACATCATTAGTTAAGTAGTTGCATTTCATTCCCTTGTAATATATCAATTTAGACATTCGGGCATCTTCAAACTTGTCTGTCATTGCAATCTGTACCAGCTTCGTCCTGCTCGACTGTGACTGTTCTCTCACTAACCACTCAGTCTGTTAACAAAGAAAAGAATACTCTCCCACATCTGAAATTGCTCAGTGTCATGTTATAGATTCTTCTCAGTTGTTAACCATCAGTGATAAACGACTACTTTCTGCATTTCTTTGCTTTTCTTATACATTTCTGGGTACTAAATTTCTTTTCCTTGAGTTACCAGGTACCTGCGGAACTGAAGTGCAAGCCAAAGAGGAGAAAGAAAAGGAACGAAGAAAACTTGAGTATCGTGCCTAAACCCGGGTTATACCGGCGGTATCGTTATCGAAACTTGTTATCTGTGATAATTGTGTGAATGATATAGATGATACCATGTCTGGTCACTGAACTAGTGCTTACTAACCATTGTCGAACCCCTACAACATAGGGTATCTATATGAGAACAATTCTGTGATATCTGGGTAACATTTGTACCTGCTGAAATTGATATATCTGTGTATGCTTCTGTAATCTATGGAATTTGATAACTGCATGTATGCTTGCATAGTTTGGACACCCCTATGCTTGCATAGTTTAGACACCCATTTACATAAACCCAGGTTCCCCTGATTTGAGCATTGGTGCTTATAAGATCAGTATACCTTGTTATATCAGTGTGCATACTTATGTGTATCTATTTCATTTCTTCAAGCTTTGCTTCCCTGGTTTGTTCGCCTGCTATATGTGTTAACATGCTGAATGGTGTGTCTTCTGGGATATGATTGTTTCTTTTCGTGACCAAACTAACCGTCTAGTTAGAATTCAACGAGAGGACATAGTCGAAATCCCCATTTCTGTTGTAGATAAACCTGACCAACCTGAGACAATGGGTGAAGAGTTAAATCAACCCCGTAGTCTCAAGGATTACATGTACCCGACACGGGCAAGCCATCCCTCTTGCATTGTTTTACCAGATGCTGCTAGTCAGTTTGAATTAAAAGCGAGCACGATACATATGCTCCATGTGTTTCGAGGGGTTGAAGCTGAAAACCCCTACCACCATGTGAGAGAGTTTGAAGAGCTTTTTGGGACTCTACGTTTCACTCAAATGCCGGAAGTGTCCCTGAAATTGAGACTATTTCCTTTCTCTTTGAAGGAAAAGGCCAAGTCTTTGCTATATGCCCTGCAGCCACAGTCAATTAGGATATTGGATGATCTTACGAAAGAATTTTGTAAAAAGTTCTTCCCATATCACAAGACTGCGGCCATTCGTCAAAGTCTTAATAACTTTGTGCAATTAGAAGGTGAGACCTTAGCTAAATACCTGGAGAGATTTAATGAATTATTGCTTCAGTGTCCTCACCATGGTTTTGAAAAATGGAGACTTGTGCAAATTTTGTATGAAGGTCTAGATGTTTCCACCCGAACAACAGTTGAGTCAATGTGCAACGGTTTGTTTATTGACAAAAGTGCTGATGAGTCTTGGACTTTCCTAATCGAAGTTGCTGAAAAGACTCAATAGTGGGAGTCCATTCGTGAACCTAGAAAGACTTCCCTTGTAGCTAATATTCATAGGATTGAGTCTGACTTTGAGGGAAGCGCGAAAATCGCATTGTTGGCAAAGAGTGTAGAAGCGCTAGAGATGCAGAAGAATGTGAAACCTTCTGCCACTACTCTCCGTGACCATGTCGAAATGTCTATTTGTGCTGCTTGTAACAGTTCTGACCATCTAGTTTATAGTTATCCAGAAATACTTGCATTTCAGGAATCTAGACTTGAACAGGCTCATGCTTTGTATCAAAAGCAAGAACATAACCCTTATTCACATACCTATAACCCAGGGTGGAGGAACCACCCTAACTTTTCATGGTCTAAGGGCCTTGTACAAGGGGGTACATCAGGAAACACACAAGGGTATCAACACCCTAGAAACTCCCAGATGCAATCGTATACACAATACCCTGCTGTAAAATAATTGTCTAGAATTGAAGAGAGTGTCGGTCTGTTGACCCAAAATCTTTTGCAAATCCATAAATCAACTGACCAACGTTTTACAAGTCTAGGACTTAAGATGGGTCAAATTTGCAATGCACTGAATGAGAGGGAAAATGGTAAACTCCCAAGTCAACCTCAACAAAATCCTAAGAGTGCATTTCAGGCAGGTACATCAACTTGCAATGAGTCTTCGCATAATAAAGTGCACTCTATAACCACTCTTCGTAGTGGTAAAGTTGTTGATAACAATGTAGGCATGCCATAGACAAATGAGTCTAAGTCAGACTCATCTTTGCATGTAATGCCACAAAAAACATCCATTGTAGAAAATGAATCTGAGCCTGTTTGTAAATCTAAAAGTTCTACTGATGTTAATATTTCTGTGCCATCTAGTGTTCCTATTGCTCCATTTCCTCAAAGGTTGGTGCAGCAGAAGAAAAGCACCCATTACAATGAGATGTTAGAGATGTTCAAACAAGTCAACATCAACATCCCATTTCTTGAGGCAATTAAGAAAATCCCTGCATATGCTAAATTCCTAAAATATTTGTGTACACAAAAGCGCAAGCTTAATGTGCACAAACGTGCCTTTCTAACTGAGAAGGTGAGTTTAGGGACCCAGGTTGTCCAACAATCTCTTGCACTATAGGCGACCATACGGTCAATAAGGATTTACTAGACCTAGGGGCAAGTGTGAACCTACTGCCATATTCGGTATATGTACAGTTACGTCTTGGAGAGTTTAAACCAACACCTATAACTCTGCAATTGGCGGACAGATACGTCAAAGTTCCTCGCGGTGTGGTAGAAGATGTTTTGATTAAGGTTGATAAGTTCTATTTTCCTGTGGACTTCATTGTTTTAAATACTCAACCTGTGCAAAACCATGACTGTCACATTCCTGTCATTTTAGGACGTCCCTTCTTGGCGACATCCAATGCAATTATTAATTGTCGTAATGGAGTGTTGAAACTGTTGTTTGCTAACATGACTGTGGAATTGAATGTGTTTAATGTTAGTCAACAGCATATGGATCTTGTTGATAATGATGTGCATGAAATTAATATGATTGAAAGTTTGATTCAAGATTCATTGTGTAACACTTTATCAGTTGATCCTTTGCAAGCATGTTTGGAAAATTTTAACTTGGATCTGTATGATGCTGAATACATTAGTGAAGTCCACTCTTTGCTCGAATTTGTGCCTCATATGGACGTCACTAAATGGCAGACTAAACTGGAACCACTCCCACTTTCTGATTCCAAGTCTGTTCCGTCCCTTGATGAGCCACCTAAGCTTGAATTGAAAGCATTGCCTGATACTTTGAAATATGCATTTTTAGGTTCTTCTGATACTTTTCCTGTTATTATTTCATCTTGTTTAAACATAGAACAGGAAAGTAAGCTTTTAGAAGTACTTAAGGAGCATAAAGAGGCCTTAGGATGGACCATCTCGGAACTTAAAGGAATAAGTCCCATTGTTTGCATGCATCATATAAATCTTGAAGAAAATGCTAAACCATCCAGGGAAATGCAAAGGAGACTTAATCCTAACATGAGAGATGTTGTTAAGGGTGAGATCTTGAAACTACTTGATGCGGGTATTATATACCCGGTTTCAGATAGCAAATGGGTCAGTCCCATTCAAGTTGTGCCCAAAAAGTCGGGCATTACTGTAGTTTAGAATGAAAAGAATGAATTAGTCCCTACTCGTGCAACCACAGGGTGGCGAGTTTGCATTGACTATAGGAAGTTGAACATAGTAACAAGGAAAGATCACTTCCTTCTTCCATTCATAGACCAAATGCTAGAACGGTTATCTAGGCATAGTCATTATTGTTTCTTAGATGGCTTTTCTGGTTACAACCAGATTCATATTGCACCTGAAGATCAGGAAAAGACTACATTAACATGTTCATTTGGAACGTTTGCTTATCGTCGTATGCCCTTTGGGTTGTGTAATGCACCCGCCACATTTCAACGTTGTATGATGAGCATTTTTTCATACATGATAGATAATTTTCTTGAGATCTTTATGGATGATTTCTCTGTGTTTGGATCTTCTTTTGATGAATGTTTGAACCATCTCACTCTTGTGATGATTAGATGTAAAGAAAAGAAACTGGTTTTGAATTGGGAAAAGTGTCATTTTATGGTGAACTCAGGCATAGTTCTAGGACATATCATCTCGGAAAAAGGCATTGAAGTAGATAAAGCTAAATTTGACCTCATTCAACACTTTCCACAACCTCGCTCTGTGAGGGAGGTTAGATCATTTTTAGGTCATGCTGGTTTTTACCGGCGATTCATCAAGGACTTTAGTAAAATTTCAAGACCTCTGTGTAATCTACTTGCTAAAGATATTGCTTTTGTATTCAATGATGCTTATGTGCGAGCATGGGAAGAACTTAAAACCCTTCTTACCTCATCCCCTATAGTCAGACCACCTAACTGGAAATTGCCATTTGAAATCATGTGTGATGCTTCTGATTTTGCTGTTGGTGTTGTTTTAGGACAGCGCGTCGATAGACTTCCATATATGATATACTATGCTAGCAAGACTCTTAATGATGCTCAACTTAATTATTCAACTACTGAGAAAGAATTGCTTGCTGTTGTTTTTGCATTGGATAAGTTTAGGTATTATTTGATAGGGTCTAAGGTCATCATATACACTGATCATGCTGCGTAAAAATTTCTTATTTCTAAGAAGGATGCTAAAGCTCGTATTATCCGATGGATACTCTTATTGCAGGAATTCGATTTCGAAATTCGAGATAAGAAAGGTTCTAAAAATGTGGTTGCTGATCACTTGTCTAGGTTAAATGTTAAGTCTATTGATGAATCTGTGTTGATTAGAGAATCATTCCCTGATGAACAATTGATGCTTGTGTCCGAGTTTCCTTGGTTTGCCGACATTGTTAATTACCTTGCTACAGGTAGAATGCCTTTGCATTGGTCTAGACAAGACCGTTCTAAGTTATTGGCTGAAGTTAAACACTTCTTTTGGGATGACCCATACCTGTTTAAGTACTGCCCGAACCAAATCATTAGGAGATGTGTCCCCAATATTGAACAGAAAGATGTGATATCTTTCTGTCATGACCAAGCATGTGGAGGCCATTTCAGTGCCAACAAAACTGCTGCAAAAGTCTTGCAGTATGGGTTTTATTGGCCATCATTGTTTAAAGACTGTCATGATTATTGTGTTGCTTGTGAGCGTTGTCAGAAATTAGGAAGTATTTCGAAGAGAAACATGATGCCATTACACCCTATTTTGATTGTTGAACTGTTTGATGTGTGGGGAATTGACTTCATGGGACCATTTCCTAATTCTGAAGGTAAATTGTACATCCTTGTCGCAGTTGATTATGTTTCTAAATGGGTGGAAGCAATTGCAACCAAAACAAATGACCACAAGGTGGTACTTTCATTCTTAAAAGAAAACATATTTTCTCGTTTTGGCACCCCTAGAGCTATAATCAGTGACGGTGGTTCACATTTCTGCAATAAGTCCTTTGAGTCTTTAGTACGCAAGTATGGCATAACTCATAAGGTCGCAACTCCATACCATCCACAGACCAGGGGCCAAGTAGAGGTTTCTAATAGGGAGATTAAGCATATTCTTGAAAAGACGGTTAACCCGTCTAGAAAAGATTGGTAATTACGTTTGAATGATGCTTTATGGGCCTATAGAACAGCATATAAAACCCCTATTGGCATGTCCCCATATCGTCTTGTGTATGGAAAGCCTTTTCATTTACCTGTGGAGTTAGAACATCGATCTTATTGGGCTATCAAGAAACTTAACTTTTCTCTTGATAAGGCAGGTACTCAACGGAAACTTCAACTCAACGAGTTGGAAGAGCTGAGGAATGATGCTTATGATAGTGCTAGGTTGTACAAGCAGAAAATGAAACTGTTTCATGACAAGCGTATTTTGCGCAAGTCATTCACAACTGGTCAGAAAGTTTTATTGTACAACTCTCGTTTGCATCTTTTTCCAGGTAAATTGCGTTTTAGATGGACAGGTGATGTGATTTGTAGTTGTAGTGGTAAAAAGATTCGAACTCTAAGACTTGTGAAGGATTTTTTAGATTCAAATTAAACTTAACAATTAAATAAAGTTGTATCAAAAATATAAAGAAAACACCGAGACTTTGGATTCCACCATTAACCAATTAAGTGATAAACTCTAATCAATATTCATGCAATTTTTTCTTTTAAAGTGATTCTAATATTTTGCCTCTAATAGATTTTTGAAGTAATAATTGTAACCATAAAGCATGAAACATCAGAAGTTTAAAAACCTAGCATGTTCCATCAAAACAATTCACAACTACTCAATAAAAATCAATTTTCCTATATTAGTTCTATACAAATAATCATATAAAAATATTGAAAAAAATAATTAAAATAGAATTATACCACTTTTCATGGAACAATGGCTTCCTCCGTCGCCTCGGCTAAGGGGTTTAGCTCCTCATATTAATCATGTTCTCAAAATACATGTTTATAGCTCAAAAATTGATTAAAAGAGTAAAAGAATACACTGTAGTCGCTGAAAGTCTAAAACAGAAGACTGAATCGTTGTTGAAGGGTTTCGGTCACTGCAGACAGGAACGATAGGCGTTTATTGTCACTGAAATAAGTCTGCTCCTGCGACTGTTGCTTGTGCATCTTATGTTCTTCGTTCCTTCTTCGCAGCAGCAGCAGAAAACAATTTCGTCTCTGATTTTCTGGCTTTCTCTAAGGCTCTAAACTTCCCCCAAAGTGTTCATACCTTCTTAGGACTCGAACCAACTCTTTTATACACAACAGGGCAATTAAAATCCCGAGAATCTCTATATTTTCTTCGAAGGAAAACTACGTACTTTTTCTCTCTTTTTTTTTTTCTTACGAGTCTAGGATATTTTGTTCCTTTTTTTATCTCCCTGTACGCGTCAACTGAGTTGTCAACATACCATCAGAACACAATCAAATCCCTAACATAGTTAAACTCTCCAAACATCACCGTAAACTTCCAAAAATAGTCGATAATATTTCTTCTCCCCTGTTTTCTTCAAACGAAGAATTTGTCCCAATTTAATCGAAACTTTTGGACCTACCAACCCTGTTAAGTCCAAACAGGCCCAAAGCAAAAGATTTCCGAGCTTGAATCTCGATAAAATACTTCCAAAATCTGCCCAAAAGTTTACGCAGGTGAAAGCTTATTTTCCCCGCAAAAATTCAATTCTTCAAACTGTGAAAATGTGGAGTCCCCTTATCCAATCCCGGTATGTGCTTAGCAGCTGCCTGGAAATGGGTTACCCCTTATCCAAGATGAGAGTCCGAATAACAAATGTCCTTCCAGGTATCTTTAACAACTTTTCGCCAATTTTGCCGCAAAAGCCTATTCCTCCAAACACACCTACAAAGGGATAAAATACCAAAATTAGTACAAAAATGGGTACTAACAGTATACACAAAAGAGATAAAAATAGACACATAAATGCGTCTATCAACAGGCCCGTTCTTGGTGCGCACAGTATTTACTCATGGAGCTGTAAAACTTGAAGATTTCGCAAATAAGAACGTCTTCAAAGTCAATGGGCAGAGATTAAAGCCGTTCCTTGAACCAATCCCACCTGAAATTGTAAACAACCGATCTGGAAGATCCAATTTATGTGGACTGAACTGGTTCACCCTTGTACATAAATCAGGTTAAGGATTCCATTTTGTTTCTTTCTTTTGATTTCAGTTATATAATCTTGTTCTCTGCATGGTACAGTTCTGTTGCATGCTAACTAGGTATCTATCTTATCAATTTTACCTTGATGTTTGTTTTCCAAGCACTTGTCCAGCTCTATTTGGGAAATGCTCTTCACATCTGGTAAACTCTTTCCTTATCTCTACATGGTCTTCCTGGTATGATTGAAATTTTTTTGGTTCTTTTTGAATATTGAGGACACTGTTTAGTTTAGGTTGGGGGGTGTAGGTAGACCACGGGAACTTTGTAGTAAGCATGTTAGAACTTGTAAATTTCTATAAAATAATAATAATAATAATAATGAAAATGGAGCTCAGTTACCTTGATTTGTTTTACCTTCGCATGTATGATAACTTAGGGTTCTTAGTCTAGATGATGAGGCACCCCTGATTCTAACACAATTCACACGTGATAAGAAACTTTGCACATGCACGATCTACCAATACATGTATAGCCTCGAGCCTCGGGTGTTTTATCGGTTAAGTAGACTGCCAATCACTTTAGAATACAGAATGAGACTTGACTAGCTTGTTCTTTGGTTGGCTGGGATAGAAGTTGGAGGATACATTAAGAAAAGCGACCATTGAATTTGACCGGGTACATCGAAAAGGGTTACCTCTTGCTAAATGTCATGTAATTTTTCATTTTGTTCATAAGTCAACAGTGTTGTCTCATATTTTTGTATTGTTGTCTTTCTCTTGAGGTATTTCATCAGTTCAAAAAAAAAAAAAAAGAATATCAAAAAAATAGATGAACATTTTGTTATATTTCAAATGATATAGTCAATGTTTATCTCTTGCCTCAAAAATAAGAGAGTAGTTGATGTTAAATAAGAGTCATGTTTTGTTATGTGTTGTTAATAGTCTTGTAATAAGCAAGGGAGGGTGTATGACATCGATGTACAACACGGGTAAACTGAAATATCACCAACTCTTAGGTGAACATTCACAAATCTCGTAAAGCCGGACAGCTAACTTGGCTTTGATTTTGGTTCTTAGCTTAAAAACTATCTCTTGGTAATTGGCAGCCATAACTTCTGATCATTCTCTAAACATGTGTAGATACACTTTACACTCTTATCACATGTCTTTAGTTTTTCTAATGCTAAAATTGTGCCTTTGAAAGCTAGATTGACATATCCACTTGCTGTGAGCTAAAACTGAATTGCACATGTCACATTTCATGGAATCTGAGCTTATATTTTGTCCTAGAACTTTGTGGGTATGTTCTAAGCAAACCCTCATGAGACTTCAAATCGTCCACTAGGGACACTTAGTGGTTTAAAAGGCTTATTGCATTCGCTAAATGCAATCGAGAGACCAGCGACAGTGGTATAGGTAGGATTTTCTTAATTTCTGTTTCACTTGAGGACAAGTAAAATTCAAGTTTGGGGGTGTGATCGGTGCCTAAAAATGCATATTTTTAGATCTTTTTGTTGTATTTTATCACATCTTTAATGCCTTCATGTTCTATTTTGCGAAAAATCTTGTATCATGAGCATATCTCCTTTAATGGATAATTTTGTCGGAATAATCTCTTTTTGTGTCATGTTGTAGGTGGTATGAGTAAATGGTACAAAAGGTCAGCGAGACTGTGTAATGGGAGCGTAAGAGGAAGTTGGAGTGTCGCACCGCTACACTAGGGAGCTGTTAGCTGAGCATGTGCAGAGATGAACCTACCAAAGTCAATGGAACAACAGTTGGGGTCAAGGAGTGCAAAAGTTAATCAAATCTGATCAATGGTCTAAAGTTCTCAGATCATGTTTGAAGTCAAGAAGGTCAACAATCTCACCCTTGAACATCTAAACAAGATGCACATGCTTAACACTCGGTGAACCCCTTTACTCTTTCCCCTTTTCGTTCCCAAATTCAGAAAAGAAAAAAAATAGAAAACTCATCTTCTCAAAACCATCGACACCACCACCCATACCCTCTCAACTGCACCTTTTCTCTTCCATGTTTCAACTGTGCATCCTTGAATACTTCATCACTCTTAAATTGCCAAATCTCTTTATTGTCAAATCACTTGGTTTTCACCTCTCCTACCTCTCTGTCCATGCACTCGATTTATGGTACCATATATAGTTACAAGGAAGAAAAGAAATCTGAGATTGAGTAAAGTGAAGACTGTCGTATGAAATTAGTTTGAAGACTCTCAATTGCAGCATGTATATGACGTCAATGGAGTGGTTGAAGGCTGTGGAGTACATCTCAGTTGTATTTGGTGAGTGAGTGACATCTCAAATCCCTAATTTCAATTCATAATTTCAGTTGTACTGTTGAGAAACAAAAACCCAATTTAGGGTGAAATTGATGTATAAATAGGGGTGGTCTTTCTGTGTTGGGGGTATCCAAGGGAGAAGGATCAGAAGCAGAAAATCAACTGTAACTTATCTTCTAAAAGAAAAACCGTCCTTGGTAGAAATTAGTTGAACAAAAAGAATTTTGCATGAATGATTTTATCTATCTTTGAATTTCATATGTCTCCTGTTTTTTCTATTTTCTAAGTTTATAAGCTAGGGATTAGATGAAGCCCTTAATTTAACTCTAGGATATTGGTGCTGATGTTATTGTTCTTGTTGTGCTTGAATGATTAAGGATAAATTTAATCTTGTGTTACAACATATTACTTTCACCTTGTTTGTTATGCAACCTAGGTAGTCAGAATAATTCTATGTTGTACTTCAACTTATGCTTAATTGATTGTTATTAATCTGTGATTAGTTGTGATGTAATAAGACAACTAATGCTAGGGATTAATTCCTTAGTTGATGTTAAATCATCCATCTGAAGATAGCCTTGGATATGCGGCTGACTCGAATCTTCCCTGCTGTCTACTATAAGGAATAAGAATAGTTTCATTAGCCAAATAATCTGGTGTAGGTTAAGTGGTGAATTCAATTTCCCTTGTGCCTTCTTTTATTTCATTTACATTTCTGTTCTTTAGTTTAAATCTCATAAAAAGCAATTATGTCGTCCTATCGACAAAACAACCCCCCCCCCCCCCTGTTGTTACCTTTTGTTTGAATCAGTATAGTAAGACCATAACTTCAATCTTGCACCCACCAAGTCCCTGTGGATCGACCTGTGCTTTCCCTGTTTTACTTTAGGACACTGTGCACTTGAAGTTAATATAATTGTAGGCTTCTTTTGGTCCTATCAGCATCCAAGTTCACGTATTGGAGAACCCAAACTTAGTCCGGCCATTTAGGTATCCGTACCCGTTTGCATACTTGAGTGGGTTATGTTCTAAATTCAGTTTGTTCATGAACTAATACATTTATATAATAAGGAATGCAATCTTTTGCAAACCGTGGCTATAATTTTCATGACTTGATTCGAGTGAATCAAAATCGATTTTGCTTCAATTGTGTCTTTTATACTTCTATGAGAATATAAACAATTGAACAACTCTAAAACTAGTTTCATTTGAGTCATTTGAACTAGTTATTGTTAAAATGAATAAGGTTGATATGAAAGTGTTCATATGGCTAACTTTGGTTAACTTGTTGAGCCAACAAAGGTGCACACGTTTAGGTATGGTAACTCATATCTAAATGAAGTCACTTTTCATTTGTGTGTAACAAGCTAAGTTCTATCTAACGGTTGAAAGATATTAGCTTGAGTCTAATCAGGTTTTCATATAACGGTAAATATTGAATGCTTTGTTACCAAGGTAACTTAGATTGCAAACCCTGATTTGAAAACTATATAAAGAATAACTCTAGCAACTGGGAAACCTAATCCCAACACCTCCTGCGTGATACTAGTTGCGACTAGAGTCGATTCTCCTTTAACCTTAAGTTTTTCACGAAACCATGTAGGTTAACCACTTGAAGACTTCATTGGGATTGTGAAGCCAGACCCAACTATTTTCTCTGTAGTTGTGTGTTCTGATCTTGCTTTATTCTATCGTGATTGAGTATTATCTTCTCTAAGATTCGCTCGAGATTTATTCTCCGATAGGCAAGATAAAAAGTAGTCACAAACATCTTCGTCTCATCGTTTGTGATTCCACAATATCTTGTTTCGCTACCATACGATTAAGATTATTGTGAGGTGATTGATATTTCTAGGTTGTTCTTCGGGAATATAAGTTCGGTATATCAATTTGTTCCTGTTCACCTTGATTTATCAAAATACGAAACAAAACTCATAGGTTTATCTGTGGGAGACAGATTTATCTATACAATAGACTTTTCTGTGTGAGACAGATTGGTTTATCAAGTCTTCGACTTTGGGTCGTAGCAACTCTTAGTTGTAGGTTAGATCATCTAAGGGAATCAAGTGCGTAGAGTCCTGCTGGGATTCAGAGATGTAAGCAGCGCCACTGTACCTTGATCAGTGTGAGATTGGTTTGGGATCAACTACATTCCAGTCCGAAGTTAACTTGGAATAGGCTAGTGTCTGTAGCGGCTTAATACAGTGTGGTGTTCATATCTGGACTAGGTCCCTGGGTTTTTCTGCATTTGCGGTTTCCTCGTTAACAAAACTTCTGATGTCCGTGTTATTTCTTTTCCGCATTATATTTTTATATATAATTGAAATATCACAGGTTGTGCGTAAGTTCAATCAATTAGATAATCCAACCTTTGATTGTTGATATAAATTGATTGACACTTGAACATTGGTCTTTGGTACCGTTCAAGTTATTTCTCAATATGCAATCGGGCTCGCAAATTAATATTTGTTTGATTGCGGATTGAATTGAGAAATTGAGATACAACTCTTGGATATACTTTTCTTCAGATTGAGTCTGACTGTCTAGTTGATTCTCTTAAAAGTATATTGGAGTTAGTCCATACAAATTGCTAAGAGAAATATTAGGTGTGGTTGTTAGACCCCCGCTTTTTCAAATTCGAACCTAGGTAAAATCTTTGGTAGAACCGATCTTGACTTATGTTGAGAGTTATGGTAGAATTTATCTTTACCTAGATTAGGATATGCATTAGAACCGATCTTGACATATGTTGAGAACCTTGGTAGAACCGATACTTACCTATTTTGGGATATATGGTAGAACCGATCCTAGCTATTGTTGGGAGTCATGCTAAAACCGATCCTTACCTATATTGGGAATATTGGTAGAACCGATCCTAGCTATTGTTAAGATTCATGGTAGAACCGATCCCTACCTATATTTGGACACTTGGTAGAACCGATCTTAACCTATGGTGGGAATCACGATAGAACCGGTCCATGAGCAAAACCGATCATTCATATTCAAATATTACTTTACAGTTTTGTGTGAGTTTGGAATTAGGGTTTGCTAACTAGGAAAGTTCCATTGTCGACATAATTTGTACATGAGTATAATTCTTATCTTTTATTGTCCAAAGATATTCCTTGATACTCAAGGTGATCCCAATCTGAAATATTAATAAAATTTTAATTAAGTGTTTTCAATTATAAGCTTTTGATTTTCCAGCAAATCAAAACATATCTCTTGGAAAGTTATATTAGTTAAGTGCTAAACTAATATTAGATATTTTCTAATGACAGATTTCGGAATTACAGGTCGGATATTAGTTGGAAACAGGAAAACTAAAATTAGGTACTTATTGCATATCTTGAGAATATTTTCATTTTTGGAATATCCTTGTTATCCTAACAACCTTTGTCTATAAATAGTTGAGTTTTCATTTTTAGCAAGCTATCCTAAGAGCCACACAAATTTTACTTGTGTTATTTCTAGTGAAGCCGTCTATCCGGAGAGGAAGGTACCCTAATTAGGTGAAATTTCTTACGACCGCTCGTTTAAAGACTTCTATGGGATCAAGAAGCTCTACGAGCACCGTTGGTGGGAAACTAGATAATTTCATTGTTATTTTAGTTTTTGATTATTGATTTGATTGACTAACGGTTTGTTGAAACTGTGATTGCACCTAGTTTGATTATTCTTGAGAGCCTTATCTTCTGACATAAGGGTCACTCAAATTAGATCAAAGTATTGACAAGACCTTTAGAACTGTTTTTAGATCTAAAGACAACTTGTGCTAACAGACTCCGTTCAGTGTGTGGTCGATCATAAGAGGATTCAAGTTTGTGTTGTGCAGGTACATAAGAAGGAATTGAAGATTTGAAGATAATAAGATTTTTCTTATTGGTTTTTGTATCTCGTGATTTGTGCACACATATTGATCGGTTGGGATCTGACTTAGATTAGATTTTTATGATAATAAAGTCGTTTAGATTGGAAACTATCATTTGGTGGTATTCTTCAATATCTGAATCTGACAGTTGTGAATCCGAATCTAAGTTATTGATTTGGATCGATCTAACCCGACGAAGGAGTTTACTGTTTTAAATGGAAGAGCCTTTGTCATAACTCAACGAATCTTTTTCTAAAATATTATTGGAGTAGATACCAAACAGCTTTGTTCCTTTTACTATTTGCAAGACGATCAAAAGGATTTGAGTGCTTAAGACTTTATATTGGTGAAGCAACTCAAGATTGATATTCTGTCTTAGGATTCACGTGTGTGACCGGTAGGTCCTAAACGCAGGGATACAGAAGGATCTAAGTAACTAGGGGTAGATTACTTGGTATCAAATATAAGAAGTTGGCATTGTACTTTGTGTAGCGGCTTAATTATGAGAGTATTCAAAACTGGTCTAGGTCACGGGGTTTTTCTACATTTGCGGTTTCCTCGTTAACAAAATTTTGTTGTGTCATTTATTTTACTTCCTCATTATAATTGTTTATTATAATAAAGTAAATTACACTAGGATGCTCTTCGGAAGTCGTAAGTACCGGATTTTGATGTTTGTTAGACTTTGTCTTTTGCAAACGATTTCCTATCTCACCTTGATATTTTGATCAAAATGGAAATCACATATAGGCTTATCTATGGAGGCATATTCGTTTAAAGTCTTCAATTGAGTTGAAGCAACTCTTAGGTTGTAAAAGAAGTCAGCTAAGGGAATCAATTGCGCAGAGTCTTGCAAAATAAACAGGCATAAAGAGCGCGATTATAACTGAATTACCGTGACAGTGGATTCGGTATGAAGTTTTGATAGTAGGCTAGAGTATGTAGCGGCTTAATACAGTTTGGTGTTAAAATCTGGACAAGGTCCCCAGGGTTTTTCTGCAATTGTCGTTTCCTCGTTAACAAAATTTCTGGTGTCTGTGTTATTTCATTTTCCGCATTATATTATTTATCTTTATAATTGAAATATCACAGGTTGTACGTAAATAAATCAAAGTAGATACGTCCATCGTAATTGTTAGATACAACTTGATTGATCTTGGATATTGATCTTTGGAATCATATCCAAGTACTCTCACGTTATAATCAGATTCACGGACATGTTTCTGTTTACATATTGATTGTGAGAGAAAGAGATATAAACTCTTAATATAATTCTTGATTGAGATTCATTAAGTTGTAACTCTCAGAATTGTATTTGAGTTTAGTCCATACAAGTTTCCTAAGAAAAATTTGGTGGTGTATTTTGGTACCCCGGATTTTCAGATACATAAACACTTCAAGACTTACTAAGGTCCTTTCTTAGAATTGTTTGGAGGAATAACATTGTCACTCTCTTCCATATGACTTAGATTCTCCTCCAGAATATAAGGACATACAATAGAGTCTGCTGAAACCTGATTTCTGACCACCGGAAAATTCCATTTTGTACATGGAGTTAGCCGTAAGGAAAACCACCCTGTATTGGAAACATCCACTTTCTTGAGACCATTAGCAGAGTTGCTTGCATTACTCGTATCCCTCAGAGAAACATAACGATTTCAAATTCTAGCAACACGAAAATGTATTGAAAGCATTTCCATCTCTTACACTTGATATTGCTGCCAAAACCAACACAAACTTTAAATGGAAAATTCCATCAGTACTGGTTGAAATGTACTTCTGATAATAATTTTCTTAATTAGGAGTTCTTCCAACAGCCTTCTGTACAACTCTCTGATGGATACAATATCATTCTTTGTCTGTCAATGAATGTTGACATTTTTTCACAAACATAATGTTGGTGGTAGCATGTTTGTCTCTTAATTTGTATCCGTGCATCTCTATTTATTGAATATCGACAGGGCTGCATATGTACCTTACCTATACTATTGTACCCTTAGACACCTTATGTGCTTAAAATATTTCTCAACTCAACTGACTGGTGTCAAATATATATTCTTTAACATGACTTTTCTCCATGGAGTCTACATGATGAGTACATTCAATAGTCTGACTTACTGTGTGGGAAAAAACAAGCAATCATTTTTAGAAGGAGTAATCTATTTATTTGTTGTTTAAATCATTAAAATGATTGTCGTTGGAAGCTGGATAGTAAGCGAGGGAAGTTGATCCAACTTTATCCCTACTTTGCTTCGCCCCTTAGTTGTTGGTGATCAGTAACATCGAAAGAATTAGATAATGTTTCACCTGTAAGTATTGTGTTTGACAAAGGTAATATTGCAAATCACTGACACTAACTCTAACAGACTAACACCCAACCACCCAGTTAAAGTCAATAATGATAACATCTTATGATTTCATTGAGACTAATTCTTTGACACGAGACAAAAACAAGAAATGCACAACTAAATAATAATAATAATAAAATTGAACCTAGCTATTGAATTCACATGTCATAGATGTCGCAGATGGAAGTCGAGGATCTTGGTTAGTTGGAATACCTCTTCAACTTGTAGTATTTATCTGTGTTACTTACATATCCTAATAATTATGTTTAAATTTCTTTTTCAGGTATACTGCCTCTCCTAGCTGGTTATGTTTGTTGTATTAATCGTCTTGAAGGTTTAATTACATATCTTATAAAAATGCTTTTACCAAATATTTTTTTCTTCTATGTGTTCTAATTGTGTATTGCATTATTCCTGAACTACGAAAATCAGATTGTGTCGGTGGGTGGGAAAAAGTATAACAAGGATTTTCAGCTACTGTTCAGATTACTGAATATGTTGTTGTTTATTGGATCAATAGTGACACTTGATATTCTCGTAATTTTTTTGCGAACCTTCTCGATTCCTGCCGGCAGGATGATCCCTGTTGCAGGTAAAGAAGCCCTCTAGTAAACACGCTAGTTGGTGTTCTCCGCTATGGGAAGTTATATATTCTACTTGTTCAACTAATTAGCCTATAAGGAGGTGTCAGGGTTTTGGAGCTGCACAAGTTCTCTAGCAAGCAAATATGACTACTGGATGGGGCTTCTCATCTTTGCTCCTATAGCTTTTTTTGACGTGGTCCAGACACGTCTATTATTCAACTAAGCCTTCAACAGAGGTCTTGAGGTCTTAATAATTCTGGCTGGCGCAAGGAAAGAAAGATAATCGGTAAATATTTTTGTCTTTTATATATGTTGTTGCTTATATGCTTTTGGAGTTTTTATATTTGAAGTTGTTATTTTTGGAGGTAGTCAGGGTATGTACCTTTTTTGAAGGACATGTAGTGTTTGAATAAACAAGATTTTCCTTCTTAACAGATTTCTTTGTCATTTGGCATTAACAAATGACTAATAATGTCTTCCTAGAGTTATTTCTTTCTGAAATTATCATGTATATTGGTGCAAATCATAGTAGTCTTGAAGTTATTGTTACTTGACACTGATGATGTATTTTCATTTGTTTTAAACAATATCGACTTGGGGACGATAATACTGTTTACTGGATCAGCTGAGTCGAAAATATCCTTTGTCTAAGATAGAATTTAGTTAACAAAATTCATTGCTATTAACCATTTAATACCAATTTTAACTTTTACCATATTAACAGACTTAAAAACTGTATGAAACATTTCTTATTTATATTTGTTTTGTTTTTTTTAACATATGGAAATAATCTTCGCAAGATAAGATAACAGACTTTTAAACCACCTAACCGCCCACCTTCAAAGATCCCCGCGATAGGAATGGAAATTGTTTGCAGTTACTGGATGTAAAAGAAGACTATATATAAAGTAAGAATTATTGTAGGTAACTTGGTGTTGATGGTGGTTTTTAATTCAAGGGCAAAAATCGTAAACCCTGTATTTAATGGGCTGTCATCCAGCAAAGGAACATAAGCCATTTAAAAGCAATGAGTGCTTAAGCCTCTTCGCTCACATATGTATTGAGCAATTAAATATATCTGTATATATGAAATTTACTCAGAATGGTGTGTGCAACAGCAATCCCAAAATATTCCGTGAATTTTATCTTCCACCGGCATTATTCACTAATGCATTGCCTGCCTAGTATTTTCCTGTGCAATGTTCCCAGCCGAACTCTCAATATTGGCATGACATGACGATTAATGTTCGCTCGCAGCGGAGTAGCATGAATCTCCTGAAGTGTCAGTATTGAGACCTGCATGAAAACATTCACGTAGGCCACACCACTCTCTATAAAGAGATCAGCGTGTTACACACTTTTTAATTAAAAGTTAGCGCGATCGAACGCGTTTAAATTCCTTAAGGAAAATCTAGACTGTCCATATAAGTCTTAAAAAACGATCACGGCCACACGATTTGGCCACATAATTCAACAGGCCTAGCCTACTCCTAGCGGAACTAGGTGATCATGATGATGACAACCGGTGGGCCCACTAACATCTTGACCGAACGGATTCCATCTAGTACACCTGCAAGCACTTCGAACGTTAACCCTAATATGGGTGTTCGCTCTATTTGAAAAATAAGCTCAAACGAGCTAAGACTGGCAAAAACGGTCTCAAATACATCATGACCGTCCAACTTAGCCAGCCTAGTTGGACGGCTGAGATCTTCCTTGGAATGATCAAAAAGGCGCCAGCATACCCATTGGCGTCCCAACTTCTCCCTTGGTCGATCGACCTGCCCGCGACAAGTCCAGAGGCCGTCAAATTGTTCCCAAACTAGGGCGAACGCGCTATTCCAAAGCCCTAATTTGGGTTGCGACGGCATACAACTATCGCAAATCATCACATCCATCCAACTTAGCCAGCCAAGTCGGACGGCCTAGATCATATCCCTCACGATTAAAGAGATGCCAATGCGTTCACCGCCGACCCAATTTCATTCCTGGTCGATCGAATTGCACATGGGAAGTCAATGACGCATCAAACTGTTCGATCGAACTAGGGTGGACGCAGCCATTTTAAAACCCTAATTTATAATTGCGGCAGTATGCTACTGTTGCAAATCGATCATGATCACCCATCTTCGCCATCCGAATCGAGTGGCTTAGATCTAATTTTAGATGGCCCAGGAGATGTCAGCGTGCTCACAAGCGACCCGTCTTTGCAGATGGCCGATCGGCCTGTTCAAATCAGTGCCCAGCGCTTTAATTCGATTAGCAAAACTAGGGTTGGCCGCACGGCTTCCAAACCCTAAATCAATGACAGTAAGCAGCTGCCGCAAAACCAACTCGTCCGTCCAACTTCGCTAGCTTAGTCGGACGCCTTAGATCGGATACTAGATGATCGGTGGGCTGCTACTATGATCACCGGCCACCCCCCTCCCCTAAGGAGAGATTGACTGAGCTAAAGCTTTCCCGTGCGATCCATAACGATCGCCCAAAGATGGCCCTTCGCGCTGCGTCAACAACAGTCATTAACTGCCGCAAATCGTCTCGGCCACTCCACTTGGCTAGCCGATTTGAGCGATCCATATCTAATTTAGATCAACCGGTAGGATTTTAGAATGGCTACCATCCGCCACTCTGCTACAGGGAGCGATCAACCAAGCAGCAGCTCACCCCTAGAGCTACCAAACGATCTCCCAAAGTTGTCCGGTCACGCTCTTCTTTTAAAGACGATCGAATCGCGACTATCTTAGACAAGCTCTAAAACAACGATGCTCCATGCACATCGATTATTTTGAGCTTCTTGCTTAAGAGCGATGCTTTACGTGCATCGAATACATACGATATTTTATGAATATCGGCTTCACAAATAACTTATTTATTTAACCTAATAACGTTGCGTGCTATTCTGTGCGGCAAGTCCCACGACTTGACCCATTTACTCGAGACATCAAATGTTTCACAAACTGGGGGATGCTCACTGGAGTATTGGTCTGGCGGTTTACAGCGTGCGGCATGCAACTCGCCCACTACGAGAAAGTGTCAGGAAAGGACGGACGGTTAACAACGATGAGAGTAGTGGGTGAAGGTGTGAACATTCTTCCCTCATAATGGAAACGTGATGATCACCACCTCTTACACAACCCCACTACTCCACTACTTAATTTCCTCCACTTCCTACGAGATCAGGGTGCGCTCAATGACTTGTATAAATAGGTTTTCAATCTATTTCGACAATAACAACACAAGTATCCATAAACCATAT
This sequence comes from Papaver atlanticum, assembly GCA_023531105.1. Taxonomy (NCBI): domain Eukaryota; kingdom Viridiplantae; phylum Streptophyta; class Magnoliopsida; order Ranunculales; family Papaveraceae; genus Papaver; species Papaver atlanticum. The sequence goes on from JAJJMB010012776.1 coordinate 1,841,920, forward strand.
TCTGATACAAGTCATAAAACAGCCACACCTTCATAATTCAACATTCTGATCTCAAATACCTTCTTCGCTTCCCTCCCTAAGATCAACCCTTCTCCTTCACTTTGTGACCGAATCTAATCTGGAACGGCCATTTCTTGGTTTAGGCCAGAGTCTTACCGATTGATCTCTCGAATCTAAAAGTACTCCCGTGCAGTGCATTTGTTTAGGGTTTTAATTCGTTTCTCATCAACACACCCAAATTTACCAAAAACAGCAGAATAAGTTTTTACCCTCAAACAATTGGCGACCAAAGTGGGAAATTGATCTCTTGGTTGTAAAATCAATTTCTCAATATTAATTCCAGTTTTGTCAATTTCAAAAGGGTGGATCTTAGATCCAAAGTGGGAAATGGGTAATGCTGAAGAAGAAATATTTATTTGTGTCTGGGAAAATCACTCTATCAGACTCAGGAAGAATGTTTCAATGAAACAACGAACATCCAAATGATTATGTCAAGAAGTTCATAATTCAGGCACTGGATTGTCACGATCCAAATATGACTGAACAATGATTTGTGGAATTATGCATTGATAGGATGGTACCTATCTATCGTGTTATGCTGGAGGATTTGCACTTTCAGGCATCCTCTGAGCTTCGTGAAGCTGCTAAACGCTCAGCTGCAACAGCACCTACCCTGCTAGAAAGAACTAGGCCTACCAGGAATGAAGAGCCTCATGATATTCGTGGAAGCATACATCTCACCAACAGACAATACAACCTTCAGCCTTTTGTAAGCAGTTTCACTGAAGCAGTAAGAGGAAAACCACCGAGATACAACATCCTGCGCGTCCAAAAGCTCCAACTCCAACTACAGTACCACATGCACGACTGTCACAATGATAAAATAATGTCCAAGATATACCATATCTAGCTTGACGGCAACAACATTGGTGAGAGACGCTTTAAGAATTTCGTCTCCCGTAGAAGAAGTAGTTGCATTACCGAAGGAGGTTGCACCTTGGAGTTAAGAGGTACATACGAACTCTCCATGTCAAGAGCTTCATCATATTTTCACAACCTGTTAGTTAAGTCATTCGCATGATGGGACTTCCCTACTCCTCAAAGACACGATCCAAAGATGATAAAGGCAAAGGAGTGTGGCTGGGGACTACTCAGCACTACCCATCTCAAAGATGCTGAATTTAAAGAGACGCAAGCACGCTATCATTATGATTCCAAGATGTCCAAAGACGAGGACATACTCAAGAGAGCAGACGTATTGTCAAAGACCAGCGATATGCATGGACGTCTATGAAACGCAACGTAGACGCAAACCGGCCTCATGATCAGTAACTCGTACGATCCTCATCAACATAGGGTTCAACTCCAACTCTCATCCAAATTATTTCCTCAGAAACCCAGCGTGACAACATCTATCAAGTCGAAAGCTCAGTGGATACTCGTGGGCAGGGGACTGTCTTCCTCTTTTCCATTCCATGAGGCAACATCAAGGAAGCTATCGGCTCCATCATTAGCTTCTCTCTCTAATAACGAGACAAGCTTTACCACTATATGAAGACTGCCAAGTTCGTGCCCGTAGCTATCACGTCTCTCCCTGCCAGTCTCTTATAATCACAGCTGCTGCCAAGAACCGTTGTTGCTAGTTTGTTGATACCAGCCCGAGCTTCACCATAACAACAACCACTACGGACAAAGGTAATCCGAACTTATGCATATTTTATTTTCCCATGGAGAAGTAATAGAGTCACGGAGGCGAGATGGCGATATCTTTATTATGTTAAACCCACCGACCATACAAGATAGAACCATGTAAATCACGCTTGGGGACTAAGGCACAACACGGAATCCCTTCACCGTCAAGGACCTTTTCAACCCAGAAGAGACGGTCAACCAAGAAGTCATAACCGTGACAAGGTTACCACTTTTCAAAGATGCAGTGTAAGAGTATCATCACCTCCCTGTTTGGGAGGCACTTGACTGACAAGCAGTATTTGGTTCAACCATCCATAAGCACTATTATCAATGAAAAATTGAAGAGGAAAGTCGCGCCTAAGCAAGCCAGACCGACCGAATTATGCTTTCCACAGAACTCAATGACGCCTACCCAAAGCCTGCACGAAGCTGCGCATCAACAACCACATCGCCGACAATGTCAGATTCGGTGTTTCTAGATTTCCAATTTCCTATGAGAGGGGTACATGGACTGCCAAAAGTTTGGATACAATACAGATCTATCAAGAGCGACTCCCGCCCACAAATCAAAAAACGACGAATCCAAAAGATTACCGCCTTCATCAATTCGTCAACCACTTTACCGGCAAATGCAATGGAAGTACGTCTTTCAAGAAAAAATAAGCTCGGGATAATTATACCCGGGGACTGCCAGCACAGGATGCCTTCACTTCCCTCAACCGGTTTATTTCTAATATCAGCATCATTACTGTTAAAGCTTTATGAGCCGCAGAAATTTCTCCACATGAAGACGTACATGTGCATCAAAGACCCCAAAAGTACAAATCGGAGATACTTTCAAATATCCAGCCACACCGTCGAATCTGAAGTGTAACTAGGGACTGCTCATTGCATCCCATTCCATAAAACCATCCAAGATTCATAAGACGGTTCAAAAGATGTTGCTTGGAACGAAGTCCTTGAAGATTCGCGGCACAGCGTCCATCCTTCTACATACCTAGCCGGCACGCCGCAAATATTCAAGAAGCGTGTAGTCTGCAAAGGGAATATCAAACAAAAGAATGAGAGAGCTCAAATTGCAAAATCATGTACACAGGCTCTACTCTAACCTTACCGAAGAGTACTACGTCTAAAGTTTCAAGATATTGCGAGATCTTTCTAAGAATTTGGATTTCTTAGTCGGGAGATTTCATTCATTCATCCAACAGGAAACATAAGATCATAAAAGCAGCATGAATGAGGGATTACTATTCGATCAAGCCCTGGCTCCATCCGCATGAAACAAAGACTACTAAACATCAAAGAAGTGTCATCAACGCCAAGGCCAATGGCGCCTTCACTAGAGTCCTCTCCAGGAGATGCTTCAACATCCTCTCCGGAAGCCGCTTCAACATCCTCTCGAGCTTCTTCAACATCCTCTCGAGTTGCTTCAACATCTTTTTCAAAAATTGCTTCAGCATCCTTTTAAGGATATTCCTCATGATAGGGCTCGTCCACATCAGAGTCGAGGATTATGACGTCATCATGAATAGGGTATTCAAGTTTATCCAGGAGTTCATGTTATGCTCCACCCTCCTTCACTATAGCCGGGAAGCAAACCTTTCAGCCCTAGCACTTGTTAGCTGAGATGCTTCATCGCGCCTCCACTTTTCCTCCATGCTACCCGAAGCCAGGAAAGCTTCGATACGCTCTCGAACGATACTCAGATGTACAAGGTACTTGAATGCAGTTTGAGATACCAACCAATCGTATGCCTAATCTACCTGGGGCCAACCGACATCATGCTAGGAGAACACTTACCTAGACGCCTCTTGAACGTGACATGTTCCAAGGACAGACCGACCCATCTCTCCTGGTAACATCTAACTTTGTCTCATAAGTTTTATATTTATTTGTCACCATCTAGTGTTACCCCGCAACAATGTCACTGTTACGTACTAAGCATGGGACTTAATGTTGATGGTGGTTTTTATTTCAAGGTATAAAATCGTAAACCCTGTATTTAATGCGTTGTCATCCTGTAAAGGAACATAAGTCATTTAAAAACAATGACTGCTTAAGCCTCTTCGCTCACATATGTATTGAGCAATTCAATATATTTATATATATGAAATTTACTCAGAATGGTGCGTGCAACAGCAATCCCAAAATATTCTGTGAATTTTATCTTCCACCGATATTATTCACTAATGCATTGCCTGCCTAGTATTTTCATGTGCAATGTTCCCAGCCGAACTCTCAATATTGGCATGACATGATAATTAATGTTCGCTAGAGCGGAGTAGCATGAATCTCCCGAAGTGTCAGTATTGAGACCTGCATGAAAACACTCACGTAGGCCACACCACTCTCTATAAAGAGATCAGCGTGTTTACACATCATGACCGTTAACCTTAGCCAGCCTAGTTGGACGGCTGAGATCTTCCTTGGAGTGATCAAAAAGGCGCCAGCATACCCATTTGCGTCCCAACTTCTCCCTTGGTCGATCGACCTGCCCGCGGCAAGTCCAGAGGGTGCTAAATTGTTTTCCCAAACTAGGACGAACGCACTATTCCAAAGCCCTAATTTGGGTTGCGACCACATACAACTATCTCAAATCATCACATCCATCCAACTTAGCCAGCCAAGTCGGACGGCCTAGATCGTATCCCGCACGATTAAAGAGATGCCAATGCATTCATCGCCAGCCCAATTTCATTCCCGGTTGATCGACTTGCTCATGGGAAATCAATGACACATCAAACCGTTCGATCGAACTAGGGTGGACGTGGCCGTTTTAAAACCCTAATTTATATTTGCGGCAGTATGCTACTGTCGCAAATCGATCATGACCCCCCATCTTCGCCAGCCGAATCGAGTGGCTTTGATCTAATTTTAGATGGCCCAGAAGATGTCAGCGTGCTCACAAGCGGCCAGTCTTTTCCCATGGTCGATCAGCCTGTTCAAATCAGATCCAAGCGCTTTGATTCGATTAGCCAAACTAGGATGGGCCGCACGCCTTCAAAACCCTAAGTCAACGAAAGCAAGCAGCTGCCGCAAAACCATCTCGTCCGTCCAACTTTGCTAGCTTGGTCGGACGGCTCAGATCGGATACTAGATGATCGATGGGGTGCTGCTATGATCGCCGGCCACCCCCCTCCCGTAAGGAGCGATCGACCAAGCTACAGCTTGCCCGTGCGATCCCAAACGATCGCCCAAAGATGGCCCTTCGCGCTGCTTCAACAACAGTCATTAACTGCCGCAAATCGTCTCGGCCACTAAACTTGGCTAGCCGATTTGAGCGATCCAAATCTAATTTAGATCAACCGGTAGGATTTTAGAATGGCTACCATCCGCCACTCGCCTACAGGGAGCGATCGCCCAAGCAGTAGCTCACCCCTAGAGCTACCAAACGATCGCCCAAAGTTTTCCTGTCACTCTCTTCTTTTAAAGGTGATCGACTCGCGACTAATTTAAACAAGCTCTAAAAAACCGATGCTCCATGCACATCGATTATTTTGAGCTTCTTGCTTAAAAGCGATGCTTTACGTGCATCGAATACATACGATATTTTATGAATATCGGCTTCACAAATAACTTATTTATTTAACCTAATAGCGCCGCGTGCTATTCTGTGCGGAAATTCTCACGACTTGACCCATTTACTCGAGACATCAAACGTGTCACAAACTGGGGGATTCTCACTGGGGTATTGGTCTGGCGGTTTACAGCTTGGGGCGTGCAACGCGCCCACTACGATAAAGTGTCAGGAATGGACGGATGGTTAACAACGATGAGAGTAGTGGGTGAAGGTGTGACCATTCTTCCCTCATAATGGAAACGTGATGATCACCACCTCTTACACAACCCCACTACTCCACTACTTAATTTCCTCCACTTCCTACGAGATCAGGGTGCGCTTAATGACTTGTATAAATAGGTTTTCAATCTATTTCGACAATAACAACACAAGTATTACAACACAAGTATCCATAAACCATATTCTGATACAAGTCATAAAACAGCCACACCTATATAATTCAACATTCTGATCTCAAACACCTTCTTCGCTTCCCTCCCTAAGATCAACCCTTCTCCTTCACTTTGTGACCGAATTGAATCTGGAACGGCCATTTCTTGGTTTAGGCCAGAGTCTTACAGATTGATCTCTCGAATCTAAAAGTACTCTCGTGCAGTGCATTTGTTTAGGGTTTGAATTCGTTTCTCATCAACATACCCAAATTTACCAAAAACAGCAGAATCAGTTTTTACCCTCAAACACTTGGATAACAATCTACATCAATATAGGGGTTCTGTTTTCAACTAATTCTTTTGATTAGACATGAAGTTGGAAAATAGTAATCATGAAATGAAATTTTGAGGGAATTTCCTGGAGATACACTTTACGCTTATATCATGTCTCAACCATCCATGTAGAAAAATTGATCAATGTTCAGAAGAAAAAAATCACAAAATTTAACATCAAATTAACTTGATTTAAAAAATTAACAACACAACAATTTAAGATCTAAAATAAGGAGCCCGGGAAGGCTTATATAGTAGAAATATTGAAAGGGACTGATAATGATTCTTATATGGATATCATCATTATCAATCCACTTATATATTGCTTTTGTGATTTTCGGTAGGTTTTTGAAGATCACAAGAGCAATATATGGATGCTTCGATTCAGGAAATCCACACAAAATCACAGATTCATCGCTTTACTTAATTTAATACAATGAGATATGTCCAATCAATCTTAAATGCATGTAGAATATCTATCAGGCACAAACTATCTTCGGACCACTTAAATTAATAGATGCAAACAAATACTAACAGAACAAAGGAAAAGTAGGCTTAAACTTATGAAGTGACAGTAATTCCACATTCATATTGCTGACAACTTTGTCTTGTCAAAAATGATTTTGTAATCTTAGCAAGTAATCATAAAATTGAACGTCTACTTCTCTTAATATTTGATTGTCGTAATGTTCCAAAAACCCATTGATTTTTGATTCAACGACAGTAAGTTATCTCAAGATTAGGGTTCGAAGTTCAATCCGGATTTCTATAAGTCAACAAAAATCTTAGAATCCTTATTCTAGAATTAAATCATTGATGTTCTGGATTCTAGAATAACAAGCAGTGAAACAACCTACAAAGATTGAACAAATCACCATTAAAGTGAATAAATAATCACTCTTCAAGCGAAGAAATAATCGCCAAAAAGTGAAGACCAAATCACAAAAATAGTGAAGAAGTATGTCGAAAAACACCAAATATGGCAAAAAATAAATAAATCTTATGCAGTTAAAAAAAAAAAAGTAAAGAAAATAAAACATCCTTGCTCAGATCTGGTCCAAACGGACCAAACCTGGGTAAGATGATGTTAACGACTATTAAGGTTTCAAAGAGAGATTTTCGCATAGAGATTATATTAATTGCTAACACCTAGTAGATTAGGGTATTTGAAAAAGTATTTTGTTGTCTATTTAGAATTGTTGATTTTGAAATACGTCCACCACGAGTCCGATTTTGCGACTATGTTAGTTAATTTTCGAATCACTAAACTTATAAATTTTTGTGGCTTTATTAAAACAACTTTACCTTTTCGGTGAGACTGCTAAAATATCACCTAATTTGTTTAATAACGGTTATATGTCGCCGGATATCATAAGTAAAGATGCTAAACTCAATAAAATTTAAGACATAATTTTTTCGATTTTCACGGATAAGAGAGATTGTCAAATACTATGAATTTGATGGCCTATCAATGGATCCTCCCTCATGAAAATTATCATTCAGAAAACAGATGTTTCTTTAGGATTAATCGGATAGGAAATACGGTCATGGATTACCCGAATATCATGTGTAAAAATGTTAAATCCAAGAAAATCTAAACCCTCGAGATAAATGGAAGATACCTTAGGGAAACTCCTATAGTATGTGGACCCTCAACAAAGAGTGGAGATAAAACCCGCTATGGGTGAAAACTTAAAGGGTTAATCCATCCAGTCATTAAGTGGTCGGTTACAAAATAAAAAAAATTGCAACGCTTATAACGTTGCTTAGAGTAAAACACTAAATTGAATCAGCAACATTTATATCCGTTCTTAATGACCGTATGAGGAAGGAAAAAAAATAGACCCGAACACTTAATGTCTACCTCCACATATTTGAGGAGTTCCCTCTTGACTTCACAAACATATGGATGTTAAAATCACATACGATAGTACTTTTTTGGTCCATAAGGTGTGGATCACCACCAAGATATGAATGATTTTTTTCTTCATAGGAGTTTCCCTTATGAAAATGCAGAGGGTACTATATACACCACTAACTTTTTCTTTCAGGAACCTATATGAACAATCTTTGTACAATCTATATGATCAGTTACGAATTGTATTTAAGATTATTTTAACAAGGTAAACCTAGTATATACCCGAAGTGTTCATGGACCGAATTCCAGCAAGAACAAATCTTGTAATCTATATTTCAACATACCAATATAACAAGAACTAGTCTCGTAGGTTCCGTAAAATTGAGTTAATATTATTTAGGTTTAAATACGTACGACCTGTGATATTTCAATAGTAAAGGTAAAACAATATAATGCGGAAAAGAAACAACAAAGGAACCAGATATTTTTGTTAACGAGGAAAACTACAAGCTTGTAGAAAAACATCGAGACCTAGTCCAGATTGAACACACATCGATTATAAGCTATTACACCAATTACCTACTACATTAAAACTTCGATAAATTAATAGGGTTGGGACCAAAGAAAATTATTATTTTAGCGAAGTTATTAATTTTTCGATATAAAATTTAGCTTATCCAAACCTAGTTGGGACCATAGAATTTTATTATTTTAGCGAAAGTAATTAATTTATCATGGATTAATTTATCGAAGTTCTACTGTACCTATTCGGACTAGATGTAATACATGTTTCAGTTGTATTCGTGCACCTGTAAAACTCATAGAAGAACACTAATTCTTTTTAGGATTTATTCTCTTAAATCTTCTAGAAGAACACCAATTCTGTTTAGAATATACTCTTGAAAATCTTCTGGCAGAACACCAATTCTCTTCAGAAGATACTCCGCAACAATTAGGTTACGGAACTGTCACCCTAATTAAATTATACTTACAAGATCACCTAGAAAGACTAGGGTTATCTTGCTCTATCAAATCTAAGGTTTATGAGAAATACCTAAGAATAGGTTACATAACTCTCAAAAAAGAAGATAGCCGATCAAAAAAAAAAAAAAGGCAATAGAAAAATATCAAAGAAGATATAGCTTCCCTGTGCTTTACGATCCCCAAGTAAAGTATTTTGAAACCTCACTCTTGTTCATGAAGAACAAAGATCCAAACAACCTTATGCAACAAAACACAATTTTCCAAGGGATAGGTTGTGTGGTTACATGAAACCCTTATTTATAGTGAATGATCAAGACTAGGTTGCTTGAAAACAAAGCTACCTTGTTTAAGTTAGGAAACACCCAAATACTTGAACAAAATAGGCTTTCAGTCACGTATTCAAAGTTTAGGTTCGCGTACTATTGCCAAAAGTTCATGTTCCTATTCACGAAATCAACCTTAGCCACACTTATAAGTTTTTCTTTAATAAATCACTCATACCTTCTTCGTGGTAACTCGGAATTGAGTGGTTCTTGGCTCGTTGCATTTGTATTCTCATTCACTGCAACATGGAAACCTTTCTAGTGATAAAGCTAAATGAGAGTGTATGATGTATTATAAGTGAATCCAGCAAGTATTTGATTCTATCCTCCCCTGCTGCCTTTCCATCATTCAAATCCATGTGTTTCAGTTTTACTAAAAAATTAGGGCATCTGAATGATAAATTAGCAAATATTATAGTATTATTATTGCAATAAGATGATCATAAATTTCTCATTTGAACTACTACTATTTAGTTTGCTATTTCTAAACCCTTAAAACCATAGATTGACTAGACTATTATTTGACTTTTAAGTACAGTAAATAAGAATTAAAGAATCAGAAATAAAGACGGAATCCAATTGGATTCAATTTGAAACAGTTTTTAGGGTTTAGAACATTCTAAGTGTTAACAGTTTGTAAGTATCAAAAATAAAGATGGAATGACTGAGCACAAAGAAATACCTCAAATCTCCGATCCATAGCTCCAACGACACTAGCTGGTTTCACGAAATTGAATAATTGTTCTACGGAGGTAAAGCAGAAGAAGAACTTGGGAAAGTTAAGATTGAAATCGAGATGAAGATTGGATAAAAGAGTATCATATCTGAGATGAGAATCGGTCGAAAGAAATTGAGATGAATATTGAAATTGAATTATCCAACAGAATCAAATCCACCACGATAGAAGATTGAAACCAAATTCTAGGATTTCATTTTTTTCGTTTCTCTGGAAAGAAAGAGAAAAATTATTATTTTTTAATCTGAAAAATGAATTCCAGTAGAAAAAAAAGTAATCCGATAATTGAATGCCCGTAAAAAATGAAGCCCTGTAAGGGCCTGACTAAATTATATTATTTTGATAGCCTTGTCCCGTCAAAAATGAATTAACAGGCTTTCCTTCTCAAATTTCTCAAAGGGGTCTGTCAAATTTACCATGTTTTGGCGTAGTGTAAGTTTCTTATATTCTAAGTTTTAACTTTATCTATCGAGTTTCGAATAACACAAATTTTCATTTAAATTGACATTACTTTCAAGAATACAAAGCACAGTTTGACTAACTTATCCTAGATAAATAGTGGTCATGATTTACCTAGGAAGAAAATAAATCTACGGCTGTGGTTTGTTCAATTAATTGTTATAATGAATGATTAATTAATATTTTATTATAAATGTTTCCTTAATTAATCTCATAAATACACATTTTTATTAATAATTAATTTTACTGAAAATCATTGTATCACTAAATGGTGTTAGTGGAAGAAGTAATGGGTGGTAGAAATGGTGGCGGGTGTTTATGAGTGTTGGAGGCGGTAACATTACTGGTGGTGGAAGAAATAGTGGCGGTGGCTGGTTTTTATGCTGGTGGATGTTGGTGAATAGTAGGGCTGTCAATGGGTCCGGGTCCTCCCGGGTATAACTAGACTCGGACCCGGACCCTACTTATAAAGGTCGGGTCCGGTTCCTAAAGGTTCCAGGTCCGGTTCCTAAATTTATGGACCCAGAACCGGACCCATTTAAAATTCCGGGTACCAGTCGGTTCCGGGTACCCATTGGGTATTAAGAAAATTATTAAAAAAACCTCAAAAGTTTAATATATTTCTTGTATTTGCTTGGATTTAAATAATTTTTATAAAAATTTATTATTATTTCTTATTAATGTACTAAATAAAGATTAAATATAAGAGAAAAATTAAAAATGAATAAAAAATCTAAGCCAAAACTAGCAAAATACTTGTAATTTTTCTAAAAACATGAATAAAATAATAAATAACCGGGTACCCAACGGGACCCGCCGGGTCCTAAGTTGTTAATGGGTCCAACTTTAGGACCCGGAACCGGACCCAAGTCTACCGGATCCGGATTCGGTTCCGGTTCCGGGTAATGGGTACCCATTGACATCCCTAGTGAATAGTAATGGACAATAATAGTTTTATGTCTTTACAAAACAGACAATATTGTATTATGAAAGATGTAGTTGGTTGTTTTTAGCACGATTGGTAAGGACAAAAGCCAAATAGTCGATGATGGTACCGGATCATATAAGACAATATGATCATGACCGCTGGATCATCCAAACGGTATCCCTAATATATATGGTACCCGATCGAATAAATCATGGTTTTAGTGTTAAAATAAAACTGATTACAATATAAAAGAAAATATGACAAAAAATAAAGAATGGAATAAATTATTTGACGATTTAAGTTTGTTTAGTCTAAACTCTATACATGACGTTTGTGATTAAAAATTAAAAGCGCTCCCAACTACATGGATTGGCAGTGGTGGCGGTGGGGGAAAGAAGTGGTATCAAGTGATTTTGTGGTGGTAGCCGGGATGGTGAGTAGTAATATATTCTGTTAATTCTGTGTCGCCACAAATCCGTTAACATTATAAAGAAAAGAAGATGTGGTCGATCGTCTCGGTGATGAAATAAATTCGGCTAAAATACATGACAATTCAAAAAACACTGGAATGCCACGTTATATCATCACTGCAATTCAAAATCAGTACTCAATAAGATAACTTATTATTGACTCGTACTGTTATGGCACGGGTTATATCCTATCTAGGTAATCTTTTTTTTTGTTTTTTTTTTGTTCTGTATTATAAAATAAAGTTAACTTAAGTTAGTCAACATAAAGAGCGATCATGATTTTCCCTCCCAATTGATAAATCCATGGTTGTGGTCGATTCTATGAATACACGCTTTACGTATTCATAAATTAAGAAATAATGCATTACGTCTTCTCTTTTTCCCATCTCAAAAGTAAAAAGCAAACGGAGAATTCGATCGACTGAAAATAATAAAACCTACATTCCCAGAAAACTGAACAATTGATTCTCTCAGTCACATTCGGTATGAGAAGTGGATTAAAAAACTTTAATTCCCCACTTTTAAGCAAACCTAAATCAGAAATAAATTTGGGAAGGAGATATAGACTATAGAGACAAAATAACTTAAATTCAAGAACATACTTCCGCTCAACATTCTTTCCTTGATGATTTGGTATCATCCTCGAAATATTTGATATTTGTCTTAATTTATCAATTGTTTTTTGTATCGTCCTAAAGATTTGTTTAGGGAGAAGATAGATAAATGGTTCTTTACGTAAGTGTTTATAAGTGACTGTATGATTGAAAGTTAGAAATAATTCATCTAACGGTCTTAATCTTTGACTGTGTACATCATCATTGTCTCATTAATTTCTCATAATAAATTTTTTATTAATCACTCATAATAAATGTATTATTAATTATCATAATAAATAATTACATCAATAGATATTAGGGATGGTTATGGGGGCATTTGTGAGTAGTGGTGCATGGATTCGGTGGCGATAATGATGCTGGTGAAAAAGTTAGTGGTAATGGGTGGTTCTGGCGGTGGTACTGCAGTTGGTCAATGTAATAGTGTGCAATGTTTATTCAGTGTCAAGCAACCCTATATTATGGAAGTTGTACTTAATTTTTTAGTGCTAAAATAAGCTCGGTTATTATTCAAAGAAAAATAAAAATAAAAAAATATAGAGAGTAATTGTGACTTTATAGAGTGATAACAAAGTAATTTTCGAAGCTACATATAACCTAGTGGGCTTACAGGTCCAATTAATTGATACAAACTTGTATGGAGTGAAACTAATTGTGGGTAAAATGTATATGGATGGTGAGACTAGCAGGCTAAAATCCCGAATTTTGGTGTCCACGTGCACAATATTTGCCCAAACTATTCCAAATTTTAAAAATATGCAGAATGTCAAGCCCAATATCATTTCACACTTTTTCCTAGTCATGTTTCAAGGTTTCTCGGAACCTTGAAACCAAATGAAAACGGTAATTCAATTCACGCTCTGCGTCAATCGAAATAATGCTGGATATGTCAAAAAATGTCAATCCAGTAACCTGTGATCATTTATAGATCTGATGCTCTGAGGGAAAACATCATTCAAATTGACAACCAACATCAATCCGATTAACACTCAACACTAATCTCAAGGAACATCATTTCAATTGACACAAGATTATATCTCTTAACGCTCAAGAAGTTTCCACCACTACGTTGCACTTTCATGATTTATTCCCACCGGTCAGGTGGTATGAAACTTGCAGGATGAAATTCCACCATAAATCTTGTTCTTAGCCCAGCAAAATAGTTTAACCTAATGTAAAGTCCAAGCCCATCCCATTTGTAAGTCCTAGTTCGGACACCACTGTCCGCTAGTTTGCTTTTCAAAGGACCCCTTCACTGAATCATGGAAATACGAATATCATTGCCAGATGCGCCATTGGCACCTTTAAAAAGATGCGGAATTATATAGAAACTTGGGAGTAAATGTGGGAGTAGTGAAAGATTGCCTATGTTTGAAACACTTATGATGCCCGAAAAGAAACCGAGAAAGGGAGAAATGTTACTGGCATTTATGAAGAAGCTCAAGCTAGTGAATTAAAAATCTCTGTGGTGTTAAAGTAGAAAAGGGATCGAGACATTCTTTGTTTTTGATTGGATCATAACTAAGAATGTAACATGAACAACAACAAGATGAAATTGATGAATGAAGAGTTAAGAATTTTTGATGATCTTAAAAACCACGTGCGGTAGCTTGTTATCTTGCCTGCAGTGTGCTTAGTTTAGTGTTACTCTCTCAATTCACTACAGTATTAGGATTTACCAGCGGAGAAAAAAAGCTTCATTTGCAGTTTTTCCAAATGCAAAATAGCCCAATTTTTTTGAATATGGATATGAATAATACCCAAGGAAAATATAGCAACAAAATTCGTGACTAATATGTAAGATAATTTCTTATGAGATTAATTATCTTTATTGGGCCATGTGAAAATCTTGGTCATAACTAGGATATTGCTAATTATCTATAACTTGGTTTATATAAGGAGTCAGATTCCTAATATATCTCTTCTTTGCTGAGTGGAATGAAAACTGTTTAAAATGCAATACAGTAAGAATTGCTGTGAATCAACCTAGGAATGTAATTCCTTGGAAAATGCCAGATAATGGATTTTATAAGATTAACTTTGATGCAGCTTATTTGAAAGCAAATAATTATATGGGTATAGGACTGATGATGTTTGATGCAGGGCAATTTAGAGGAGCTCAATCCTTCTCTGGAATAGCTCAAGATGAAGAGCAAACTGAAGCTTTAACAGCACTGGCAGCAATTAAGTGGGAAAAAGATTTAGCTGTGGAAAAGCTACATTTGGAGGGTGATTGCCAGAGTGTAGTACAAGCTATCAATGGTGATGTAGGAAGTATTAGATGGACGAATAATAATGTCATTCAAGACTGTAGAAGTCTTTTAGTTAGTTTTAGGGATTGGAAGTGCACTTTTGTGCATAGAGAGTCGAATGAAGTTGCTAATAGCCTAGCTAAAAAGGCTAGAATTGATAGGATTAATCAATCTTGGTTTTCTGATTATCCGTCTTGGTTAAAATCTCTGGTCAGAGAAGAACTGAATGTAACTATTCATTGATTCCTATTAATAGAATTTCTTCATTCTTATTAAAAAAAAGAAGTTGTGTCTAAGGAATTACTCATTACGGCTAAGGTGAAGGGAGAGAAACCATGACCTCCACAAGGTATTATCGTTGCTACAAAGATGATCGATATCGTACGATGGATTAGCGCTATAAGGTATTTCTCCTAAACTAATCTTGCACATTTATTGGGTGATTATCATGAAGTTCAACGATCCTATAATTATGTATCTATAAAATTAAAACTTATAGTTGGTATCTAGAGCTTGTGTTTAGAACTCATGATCGTCCGTTAATGGTGTGCGATAATGGTGTCTGTTATTTTATTTTGGTGCGACTGTAATCAGATTATCGTTGCTTTTCATTTCACATCACAGTATCGAACCTATATCACGCTGGCGCACTATATCATTGTGTAAACAACCTTTATGATTCATCTCATTAATTTAATGTTACCTCCACTAAATTGAAGTTGCGGCTGCCTAATGCTAGGGTTTAATTGTTTCGGCTGTTTGTTACTGGTCAGTTTGAAAGTGAAAGGAGCGATGGGATATTTTCTTAATGGGCTAATGGGCTAATATTTTCTTAATGGGCTAATGTTTTGGGGACTACTCAAAATAGGTGTGGGACTACTCTTTCATTTTTGGTAGGACATTTGAAGTAATTTTGGGTCACCCCTTATCTTAAAAAAAATTAAATACCAAATTTACCCTTGGTAATTAAATTAGTTAGTTTATTGATTAGTTAGTGTTAGTGTAATGATTAATTACTGATTAGTTAGTGATTATTGAGTTATTAATAGGATAGTTTTGTTAGAATCAGAATTATTGAGAGAGAAGAAAAAGAATAAGAAAAAAAAATGAAGAAAAAGAGGGAAGAACCCAAAAAATCTTATTTTGAGTTTAGTAAATATGATATGAGTGATTCATGTGATGATACCTCCTCCTCAGAATCAGAACCTCTTTCATCTCCTAATATATTTGTCAATATTTATAATGATCCGGATATGAGTTATTTGTTAGATGATGAAAGCTATTTACCCCAAAATCAACCTAATGACCCAAATGATGAATTTTATCAGCCACAACCAGAAGATGAAGTTATGGGTACTCATGTATGGCTCAAATTTAGTTAATGTAGCTTGAATTATGCAAAAATTTGGCTAAATCGAAAATTTCAGGAAGAAATTTCGGCTAGGTCAAAGTAGTTCAGTTAGCAATTCTGCAAAACAGGTAGCCGAACTCTCCTGTATGTGCAGTTCGGTTACTCATTTCAACATACGCAGGTAACCGAACTCTGTTTTAATGGAGGTTTTTGAGAGTTCGGTTATCTTTTTCCAGAAAACGTTGCCGAACTAATTTTATAGAGTATACAGTATTAATAGTTCGGTTTAGTCGAGTTTAGTCCCTTTGTTACCGAACTTTTTGTTCGGCAAGATCGCAAATCACGTTCATTGAATAGCTAACCGAACTTTGTAGTTCGGTTTAGTCGAGTGTAGTAATTATGTTGCCGAACTATACCATAGAAAATTCCAAAGAACAAGTTCGGCAAGATCGCAATATCTGGTATAAGTTGCGAAGTCACCGAACTACAAGTTTGGTGTTGACAGATCAAAGTTCGGTTACCCCATAGAAATTTCGAAGTAACCGAACTATATTTTATCAAAGTTCGGTTACCTATATAAATTTATCGACTAAACCGAACTCAAATTTCGCATATAAAGAAAGAGTTCGGTTACGATTTTTTTTTGCGAGCTTACCGAACTACATAGTTCGGTTACCTAAAAATTCCTAATTGGCTAAACTGTTTTTCATATTGAAATTTCTGTTACCAAAATCTAGGGTTTTCAAAATTTCTCCTAGCCAAAATCTATACTGTAACTACCATTTTCTATGGTTTTTGATGATTTCTAATCGATTTCTTCAACAAAAAACGATTAAAAGGAATGGGTATGAAGGAAATTACCTGCGGATTTTCCTTTTACTCGAATCAGACTTCTTGGTTGATGTTGGAGAAGAAGAAGAAGAAGAAGAAGAAGAAGAAGAAGAAGAAGAAGAAG
>JAJJMB010012776.1:1858835-1920645 GCA_023531105.1 Papaver atlanticum
AGAAGAAGAAGAAGAAGAAGAAGAAGAAGAAGAAGAAGAAGAAGAAGAAAAGAAAAGAAAAGGTTTTGAAACTGATTTTAGGTTTTAATTTAGGGGGTTAGATTAGTGGGTAGTGGTTAAATTAGTGGGTTATTAGGATTAGTTATAACCTTAATTAGGATAAGGGCAGATTAGTCTTCCCTAATCTTTTAGGACACCTCTTAAAATTTAGGGTGGACATTCATATAACAAAGTAGTCCCCCACCTTTTTGGGGTGGTCCCCAAAACATCATTCAAATGAAATTAAGTCTTTCAATGGGCCATAAGTATGAAAATAAAATAAAGAACCATTTTTTTTTGGGAATACTCAAAAATGGAGGGGGACTACTTTGTGATAGGAATGTCTACCCTATACTTATAAGGGGTGTCCTAAAGTGTGGAAATGACTAACCTACCCTTAACATAATTAAAATTAAAACTAATCTAATATATATATATATATATATATATATATATATATATATAACCTAATCTAAATCATTAACAAAACACAAAATCAAAATCAAAATTATAGCAAATCCATTACTTTTAATTTTTCATAAATCCGTTACTATTAGAGGGTTCATTTTCTTCTCTTCTTTCTGCTTCATTGTCTCGATTCAAAAAAAAATCCACAAACCCGTTACTTGGTTGAAAAAATGAATAGTAATCATCAAAATGAGATGAAAATGGAAGTTGCAGAGAGAAGTTCGGATAGGAATTATGTGAAACAGTTTGTCGAACTAGCCGAACTCAGCTTTAATGGAGTTTTTTCTTTCAGAGAAAAGTTCGGTTATCTCGCAAAAAAAAATTCCCAGCCAAACTTTTAGTTCGGTTACGTCGCAACTTTTATTCCTTTTTTTCCTAGCCGAACTTTTAGTTCGCTTACGTCGCAATTTTTTTCTCCTTACCGAACTTTTCTCTGAAAACCTATATATTGAGTTCGGTTACGTCGAATATTTTTTTTCCCAGCCGAACTTTTAGTTCGGTTACGTCGCAACTTTTTTTTTCCTAGCCGAACTTTTCTCTGAAAGCAAAAACTCCACTAAAGCTGAGTTCGGCTACCTGTGTCTTCAGAACCATTAGCCGAACTACACTTGTAGATGAGTTCGGCTACCTGTTCTTCAGATGTCATAGCCGAACTTTATTTCCATGGTCGAAATCAGTTTATAAATTTTTCATTTTTTCGAAAGTTTTTGCCAATTCAAGCAACATTAACTAAATTTAAAGTATACATAAGTACCCAAAACCCTCATTTCGAAATCAACCATCTTAAAATAAAACAACTTCTCAAAAATTATTCTTTTAAAAACACCTCACTAATTAATCTAACCTCACTAATTAATCATTACACTAACTAATTTAATTACCAAGGGCAAGTTTGGTATTAAAAAAATTAAATAAGGGGTGACTTATTATTACTTCTAATATCCACCCAAAAAATTGAAGAGTAGTCCCCTCCATTTTTGAGTAGTCTCCAAAAAATTCGTTCAAAATAAAATGGTGAGCGGTTTATTGAATTGAAATAAGCAGTTAAAATGGTCGATTGGTCTTTTCGTTTTAATTGGCCGAGAGGCACAACGATCGATAGGCATGGGGTCATAGCATACACTAATTTTTTAAAACCTTTACTGATTCACCGTGTGCTTGAAATGACGTGGCGGTCTTGTGCCATAAGGTAAAGGCATGTTTTTGTTTGTTTAAGAAAATGGGACCATGAACTTATTTTATGGTGCTTGTTAAATGATTTGACCCTTAGAGCAAGTGCTATGGGTAGTGTCACTCTTTATTTGAAGGAGTGAACTACCAATTTGCTCTAATTAGAGGCTGTTATGGCTAGTTTTTACCTCATTTCCGCCCCCAACACGTTCATACACTTGATCATATGAATGAGTAGTTGGTAGTTTAACACTAGATGGGGGACTGTCCCCCATTTGAGAAAATAAAGCTACACGGGGGACAGTCCCCAGTGTTTCAAAAAAATTTGGGTTGGACGGGAGACAGTCCCCCGTCTATATTGTTTTTCACTATCTCACGGGGGACTATCCCCCGTGAATGCTAAGATTCGGGTTTTTAAATATTAACTTTTCCCTCCCATAATTATTTCATTATTAAATTTTGAAAAAAAAATTATTAACGGGGGACTGTCCCCCGTTTGGTTTCACAAAAAAATTCTCACGAGAGTCCGTCTCCCGTGTAGTGCTCTTCTTCTTTTATTCCCACAGTGGCTTCACTCGTTCATTTGAGCGAGGAGTCCTTCATATCAAAGAGTTAGTCTCCAAATTGAGACTACCCATAGCCCTTGCTCTTAGCATGAAAGGTCCGCTTTGCTTGTTTAATTTAATTTTATATTGGCTAGTAAAAGGATATCTCCATTGTCTTTCATCATCTGACTTTAACTGAATAGATTTTGAACCAAATTATTAATGGAATCATTCTATAATAAAACATAATTTCCATAATAATGTCAAGAAATTATGAAGTGGATTTTACTAACGACATATGATCCTATTATTGTGCTTCCGCTTTATTGACAATTTTAATGTATAATTTGAAACGATTCCTTGCCGAATTCATTGTAAAATTTTATGACCGGAACCATTTTTACACTACTAAATTTGTATGTGCATTATGATATGGTTTATAAGTCTGTGCATTTAAGGTTTAATTTCTCCTTCAATGTTGATTCCTTAATTTGTGAGATTTATGTGCTTAAGATTATTATGTCGAGAATCTTAGCTATCACCACAATGATGCTAAAATATTTTTTATCTTAGCAATAATCACAGTGTTATTGTAAGTACGGATTCACCATACTGTAAAGGTAAGGTTTATTGATTATCGAATTATTATGATATGGCATTGTTGTTAAGTTATTTGGCAATCACCACAGTGATTTCAAATAATTTTTGGAGTCATAACCATTATATTGTCAAGTGCTTATGATATTGTTTTGATTAAATATATTAGAACAACAATTACCCACAGGTGATCTGAGTTCACATGTTTAAGAAAAATATTGAAAGATATGATCTTTATTTGATCATACATTATTGACCTGAATCACTTTATGTTTTAATGAGTGTCTAATGTCATTTCTCTTCATTTTCAAACTTGAGTGCCAGTTTTGACTGCATTTAGACATAAAAATTAAGATCATGATTAAGTAAATGCTACATATTTTATTTTATTTTCGTATAAAATGCATAAAAGAAAATTTACTTAAATCAAATCATTATCGTGTTGAGTAACCCATTACGTATTTTTTTTCAGATTTTCATGAAATTTGTTATATTGTTTTATATCCAAAATTTATTGCATCCTCTAAAGAAATTGAGGTTTTATTTTTGGATATATTCTCAAATATTTGTAAAAATGATATTCATTGCCTATTATAAACATCCTTCTTTTTTATCCATATGATAATCTTTGTTTAACACGATCTTTAAGCTTGTATCAAATTTAAATTAGCGATGCATCAAAGAATTTTCTTCAACGAAATTTCATTATTGGATTATACTTATAGACTTGCTTAATGCTCGATTTTGGTTTAAGAAAGGTTTCATCATGTTTGGATATTTTTTCAATTAAAGGGTGTTGATATTTTCACAATTCATATATGACATGTTTTTTTAGTATATGTCTATGATTAATGTTTTAGAGTTACTCATAATTGTTCATAACCGATTAAATTTATGATCAGATCAAGTATGTCCATATCATCGAGTGGGACTGTGCAATATCACAAGAACAGTTAGTGTGATATTTGCATTTGCACATGTTAATTGCTGGATTTTTTATTTATCACCACAGTGATACTAAAATCTCTTATCTTTTAAGTGTTGTATATTTTGAGTCCTCTTTGTTTGCTACTCACAAGTAGTTTTGATTCACACGTTGAAACAAGCATTAAGGTTATCTGAATGTTTCATATACATGTGAAATAATAGCCACCCACAAGTGACTATAATTCATATTGTATTACATTGAACATTAAAATTATTTGAGTTTGGAATTGTTGTTCAATACACAAGGCCAACCTATCCTTGGAATAATGGTGTATAGCAAAAGGCAAAATCATACTTTTATGAAAATGGTTAGAAGCATGATGAGTTATGCATAATGGCCACATATCTGTGAATGTATGTTCTTTCTATAACTACATGATTTAAATAGATTTCCGCATAAAGCAGTTTCAAAGACACACTTTGGACTAGAAAGGATGGAAACCTAGTTTAAATCACCTTTAAGTTATGATTGTTCAGTTGGAGGTGAGGGCTTACATTCCTATGAATGAAAATTGGATTTGAAAACTATTACTGGTTCATTGGTTTTCCTAAATAATCCAAATGGTATTACTTAATGTTCTGACCGTAGTATGAGATTTATTGAAATCGAAAATATAAATTCATTAGTGATGGAATACGTGGATATATCTGTTCAATAAGTCATGAAAATGATCCCTTTATTTAAGATTTATACAGATACTGTGAATCTTCTCATTGTCGGAATGTTAGATAATGAAAGACCACAAATTACTGATCCAAAACTCCATAATCTAACTACTGCCAATAAAGAAATTTTTTGATAACAACATGAACCAGCATTAAGAAGGTCTCAAAAGAGATTGAAAGAAAGTTATTCATGTTGTTTTAGCGATTTTCTTACAAGAATTTATTTCATTTTGATATAGAATGGCAAAGACTCAATTTCCGGTTCACAAATATTATGAGTAATAATTTTGATTATTGGATTGATGCTATTTGAGCGAAAATCAATAGTTGAAAGTCAAGTCTCGAATATTGTTTAATTGGAAGGACAAATCAATTGTATGAAAGTGGGTCTTTCTGATCTAACACGACTGTAATAGCAATATTAAACGGTATAAAGCAAAACTTGTAGCCAAAGATTTTACTCTGAAATGATGCATTAATTATAAATAAGTTTTTCTCTCATGTGAAAGAAAGACTTATTCAGAATTATCATAGTATTATTAGTAGCTCGGTATGACCTAAGAGTTGCATTAACTAAATGTGAAAATAGCCTTTATTAATGATAAATTATAAAGAAAATTTACGCGTGTTAGTATGAAGCCTTATAAAGACAGGAACACGCAGTCTGCAAACTTAATAAATCAAAGTATGAAATTAAGCAAACTTCCCGAATATTGCATATCTAAAATTCAATAGGACCAATTAATGTTATTTGGTTTTGGATGAAACTATTGTAGATCCATGAATATACATCAAGATCAGTGGGAGAAGTTCATACTCTTGGTATTTTATGTTAAGACTTACTACCTACGAGTAGTGATCTTGACTTTATGCATATCTTTATATTTTTTGAAATAAAGGATGTCAATGAAGCTTACCATGTGATAGACACATATCATGTGGATTACTAAAGCTCTCATGTAAAGCGTATATCGAATTCGTAGAATTTTGAAATAATAACACATTTATCAAGTTTTGTTTCCTATTGAATAGAAGATATGAATTTAATCTTCATTACGAATTAATTCTAATATGGAACATATAACAAGTTGTTGGTGTGTTAGATAAATGCCTAATTATTTCGAAAGAACAAATTACGGGAAAGTTATCAAGAATCTTGAGATACTAATCTTGAATTATGTCTTACAATTATTTAGCCAATCCAATTGGAGTTGATTGGATTTTCAAACTTCAATTTTGGTGGATGTACGGATTCTATAAAGGAAGAATCCATTAATACTAGTTCCACAATTTAGTTTGAATACTTTTGACTGCGAAACTCAGAGAATTAAGGTTTGTCTCTATATTGCTGAAATTTATCGTCTTTGCTTCGCAGCATTAAAACACGATATAATACAAAAGGAACAAAACACATGAACCTTGAGTATATATGCGTGAATCAAGTAATAGTTGTTCATTTATCGTTTAAACACAATTGCATCCGCAGATGCACTTAATGAACAATTACCTTTTAAGACCTCTTAAGAAAAGATTAAAATCTTAAGTCTGTGGGAGTAATTGATTATTTAATTCAGCTAATTTATGTGCTTATTTTTGAAAACTGATTGAGCTCTTAATAATATAATTCTGAATATATTTCTGTATCCATATTTAGTATACACTTATGTAAATGGATGAATGTTAATAGAAATTGTCTTTCTTTTGAAGACATAACTGGACCATTATGATACTCCTCTTAAAGGCCTAGTTGAGTAAGTTGTTTATGTTGTAGTACATGGAAAGGAACATGTTGATAACAAGACAACGTGAAACCGCTATGACTCGCATGAGTAGCTTATTTGATCAAGGTATTACGTTAACCACTAATGTATTATGTTTATCAATTACGCGCGCCTTATGAATCCTGTAGTTAATCATTACTAGATAATCACATGGACCAGTGGGAGAATGTAAGATAATTTCTTATGAGATTAATTATCTTTATTGGGCCCATGTGAGAATCTTGGTCATAACTAGGATATTGCTAAATATCTATAACTTGTTTATATAAGGAGTCAGATTCCTAATATATCTCTTCTTTGATGGACGGTCGAGATCTAAGGCTAATACTAAAACCTTAGGAACTTGGTCCCCTCTCTACCTATGAAAGAGACACAATAACCATCAATGTTGTGTCTAAGAAATTACTCATTACGGGTAAGGTGAAGGGAGAGAAATCATGACCTCCACAAGGTATTATCGCTGCTACAAAGATGATCAATATCGTACGATGGATTAGCGCTATAAGGTATTTCTCCTAAACTAATCTTACACATTTATTGGGTGATTATCATGAAGTTCAATGATCCTATAATTATGTATCTATAAAATTAAAACTTATATAATATACTCCATGTAAATTTGGATATGGTGTATGCTTGTTGTGAGACACCAACTTCTCCGAGTAGGTTAGTCACACAATCTGTGCAACATAGAGACGCACACTCATTTTATAGTGGGATTTCATTTGGTTTTATGACTTCAATAGTATACTTTAGAACTCTTGAAATATCTTTGATCAACTTCAGTTGTTAAATACGGTGTTTCCTCACAAAGCTGTCAAAGTATATGAAATTATTAGTGAAGGTATGGCAACGCATCTACTAATGTTTTGACATTGTTTTTTATTTCAATCTGAAATTAAGTTTCAAGGATGTACTAGTAGTCATGGTTTTCCAAAATGAAAAGGAAATGAAGTGGTGGATTTTTTTGGTTGTTGCTAAATTACCCCTATATTTGTAACACTAATCTTTTGTTGCCTGCTGCATTGTAGGTGAAGCGTGAAGGCATCGGGAACTAACCGAAGATGCCAGACCTCCAATATGTCTGCATGTTACGTACTTAGCTGATATATTGGAGAAAACTAAAAGGGTATAATGGATAAGGGTGATGGGAAGGTGTTTTAGTTCTCTGTGTAAATCAAGCTTGCTAAGCTGAAAGATGTATGATCAGTATATGCTTAATTGGGACATGTCAAAAAACTTATCACTTTTATGCGAAATGAGATTTCCATTGCTATTTCATTTCAGCTTGAACAAAATATCTGGTCTCCCAGTCTGGACTGACCATTAGATGACTGTTTTCTCTCAGGAAAGACCGAGCACTCCCTTTAATAAATTTTAATGGTCAATCTAGAAAGGACTGCCAATACTCATTCATTCCAGAAGAGCAGCAAGAACAAATGCCTAGGCTTGGAAAAGCATATGCAAGCGAAAATATAAGACGTAGAAAAACAATACCACCATTTTTCGGCTTCTTAGCTATAAATGGTACCTAAACAAAAGACTACCCTAGTCCTTGCGATGGAGTCTTAATTAGCTCACAACTGGTAATCCAATGGATGAATGTGTACTTCTGTCCGTATTATTCTGACAAATAAGGTGAATGAAAATCAATAGATTGTGGAACTTAAACGTTACGTTGGAGTATTTTATTGTCAAAATCAAATCTTAAAAGAAAACTAATTTTCAAACACAATGGAATCCTTCAACTTTTATTGGAAGCATAACTGTAATCGGAACAACAGTAAAAATTCGAGCCATGGTAATTTATCCAACAGTATGGTTTTGTCACATGTTGCATCGTCTTTCCTAAACTTGATCAATAATGTTTTTTTTTCTTTCTCGTTAGACATCCTTGACTTCCTCTCGGTACATATAGACCAAAGTGCCGCAGCAGTTATTAGGGACCAGATCGTTTTATCATCTTCAGGAAATCTGAGAGTGCGTGCCACAACTGCATTAAAGTGTAAACTGTGTTTGCCATAACCCATTGATGGCAAGTGACTGAAGTACTGCTGTCCAAACAAATATTTCTTGGAAATGAACATTCAAACATCAGGTGCTTAACATTCTCCTCACCAATGCCACATAAAATACATTCGTTCACATGATATAGTACGTACCTCGTTCAACAAACATGGAGAATGGAGTTAAAATCTTTAAAATGACGTAATCTAACAAAAGTTTGTCATCTTTCTTTGCACTGGTACATAACACTGTGCCCACCTTTCAGGTAAAGGTCAATTGAGTCTCTGTTACTTACTACTGTTCTAAAGTAACTATGTAGGTTTATGGCAAATGTACAAGGCTTAAAGACCCACATCCACGCGTGTTTAAAACGTCAATCCTTTATTTAGGAGGTAGATATAGAGGTAGCTGGTTTTATTAATCGAGTAGCGTTAGTGGGTTTAATAACTACGTTGTTGGTTTTGGTAGTCAATTAATTACAAAACCGTGTTTAGAATCAGTGACCGTCACTTTCTCGGTTTCTATAGCTGTAAAGTTATTCTGATTAGGTCCACTATCCTTATGTGAAGTTACACCCCTTACTACATTCAGTTAAAAGCTCATGGTTAGTGACTGTCACTTTCGTAATGCATTCATTGAGATCATTCTCGGCATTGAATGGGCTACATATACGGGTAGTTGTAGTAGGAAGAATTAGAGTCTATTTAAGTGCTACTGCTGCCTTGAAGATTTCATTAACACAGAAACATGGTTTTCCGAAAACAAATTCAGATGTTTGGTTTGATCTTCTTTTTCTTGTTCTGGGTTCTTGGAGTTAGTACTAATGGTGTAGGAGGAATACCATCTGCTTTGGATAAATGCAATTTCCCTGCGGTTTTCAATTTTGGAGATTCAAACTCGGATACCGGAGGTATATCAGCTGCATTTTGGGCGATTGGTTGGCCTAGTGGAGAAACTTTCTTTGGAAAACCGTCTGGAAGGGCATGTGATGGTCGTCTTATCGTGGATTTTATGTGTAAGTGGTAAAGTTTGTTCGTTTTTAGTTGAATTACGGCTGAATATGATTACTGAGTTGCACTAGCTAATGATATTTTGTTTCTAAATGCTAATAATGCCGGACGATTGCACTCTTGGTGGATATTGCAGCCGAGGAGTTGGGTTTAACCTCCTACTTAAGACCATATCTTGACTCACTTAGCTTGGATAGTTTCAACAATGGAGCCAATTTTGCAACGGCAGGATCATCAATTAAACAAGGAGGTTATAGTCCATTTCATCTAGACGTTCAGGTTTCACAATTCCGACAATTTAAAGCTCGAGTCATAGACATTGATAACTCTACCCAACAGGAAAAAGGTCCGAATCAATAGTACCCTTACATCATTTGACATCTTTAATCATGAGGAGATGAGTAAAGAAATATGATGCTGGTAATGGTTTCTCATTTAGTTTACATCTTTGAAAATGGTGTTTATGTTCAGGTAAAGCCGATCTACCGAAACCAGAAGATTTCTCCAAGGCTCTATACACATTCGACATCGGACAAAACGATCTTGCATTTGGTTTGGGAAATTCATCAGAAAGCGAAACACGTGCTTCGATACCTAATATCCTTGATCTATTCTCCACAGCAGTACAGGTACTACATATAAAGAAATTAGCATCATGGGAATATGTTTATCGAATACTTAGGCTAATGTAGTTTTTTTTTTGTTTTTTATGACAGCAACTTTACAGTGAAGGTGCAAGGGTGTTTTGGGTGCATAACACCGGACCTTTTGGATGTTTACCTGACAGGATCAGTAAGTACCCTAAGAAACCAGGTGATTTGGACAAGAATGGGTGTGTGATACCTTTGAATGAGATAGCTCAAGAATTCAATATGCAACTCAAGTCCAAGTTAATCCAACTAAAAGCCAACCTCGCCGGTGCAACCTTCACATATGTTAATGCTTATACAGCTAAATACAACCTCATCAACACTGCCAAGGCTCAAGGTATGAAATTTCTGAAAATTATAAACCTCATTATCATGCTCTAGATTTATGGTTATATTGATTATTGAGGTATTTTCCTGATGATGGTTGCAGGTTTTGTTGACCCCCTCGACTTTTGCTGCTGTCGTCAAAAGGTAGTCGTAAACGGGACGGTGCGTGGTGTCCCTTGTGCAAATCCAACGAAACATATAAGCTGGGATGGTACACATTATACGGAGGCAGCTAACAAAATTTTAAATGGTTCTATGTCAGACCCCCTGATTCCGATCAATCAAGCTTGCCATGCTTAGTGATGTATAATAAATATATTGCCGTGCTTAATGATGAATAATTAGTATATGCTTAATTGGGATCACTATACCATGGTTTTGTCATCCTGTTGTTATTATATCCTAATTAAGAAAGCCATAAAAGTCATGCCAAGAGAACAAAGATAGATTTTCATTGCTATCCGGTTTCAGCTAAAGCTATAACAGTGGTTGTCAGTTTTTCTCCATCACTCACGGTGTATAGAATTTCAACCACGCCAAATCATAGCCAATGGTTGGATTGCTAAGATGTTTCTAAAAGTGTGTAACATTTTATAGAGAAAATTTAGCTGGCGGAGAGATTGAGGTTTCATTTTGAAAACCCCTTAAATCTGGAGTCTGGACTGACCATAAGCGCACTCTATTTACCTCTTCCCAAGTTTCACACGTTTATACTTACATAAAGAAAAAACAAGGTCCACCACAGACTAGCGCAAATATTACAAGTAGCAAAACAATTCCATTTTCAGCTTCTTAAGCGATAAATGGGTCCTAAACAAAAGACTCCTAGTCATTCTTGTAATTAATTCTTGTAATTATTCATTCTACAATAGCAGCAGCTATGTCAGACCTACTCCCGAGAGAGATCTTTGTAAAGTTACCACTAAATTCAATCTTACTTGTAAGTGTGTATGCAAGCTTTGGCTTAATCTACTTTGTATTCCTGAATTTGTTAGCATTCACCTTAATCGGGGTGTCCAAACAAACAACTATCGTCTCTTGGTTAATTATTACAATGCTTACCATATTGTGCAATGCACTTCAGGTTTGCTTCTACATCATTGATTTTTTTTTATTTTTTTTTAAGATATCTTTCACAAGATTACCCATTCCAAGATATCAAGGAACTTCATTATATTAAGATTTTGGGTTCATCTACTGGTTTGATTTCCCTATGTATTATTGGTGCAATATATGAAAATACCTCTATTTGTACACCATATTGTGCAATATATGTTATTTTCACAGACTATAATATTCACTTTACTTATTTCGATAAGGGTAGTCTGGTCATTTTCATAGTCTCAATAATATTATTACACTTATTTCCAGTAAGGATAATATAGTCGTTTTCACAGTCTGTAATATTTACTTTACTTATATCCGATAAGGGTAGTCTAGTCATTTTCACAGTCTCCGGGAAATTTAATAAACTTATTTCCGGCAAGGGTAGTTCGGTCATTTTCACATTCTCCGGGAAATTTAATAAACTTATTTCCTTAGTCAAGTAAGGATAGTCTTGTCATTTTGCATCCACAGTTCATCGAAATGAGAACCTCAGTTTTATCTTTAGTAATCTGGCAAATTGAATTTGTAAATTCTGATATTTCACAATTTTAGTTCATCGGAATGATTACTCGGGTCTATCTTGAGTAATCTGGCAACCTGAGTTTATAAATTCTGATATTCCACAATTTTAGTTCATCTGAATGAGAACCTCGGGTCTATCTCTAGTAATCTGACAAACTGAATTTGTAAATTCTGATATTTCACAACTTAAGTTCATAAGAATGAGAAATTCGGGTCTATTTCAAGTAATCTGACAACCTGAGTTTTTAAATTCTGATATTTCACAACTTCAGTTCAACGGAATGAGAAACTCGGGTCTATTTCAAGAAATCTGGCAACCTGAGTTTGTAAATTCTGATATTTAACAACTTCAGATCATCGGAATGAGAAACTCGGGCCTCTCTCTATTAATCTGGCAAACTGAGATTGTAAATTTTGATATTTCACAACTTCAGTTCACTAGAATGAGAACCTCGGGTCTATCTTTAGTAATCTGGCAAACTGAGTTTGTAAATTCTGATATTTCACAACTAAATTCACCAGAATGAGAACCTAGGGTCTATCTCTAGTAATCTGGCAACATGAGTTTGTAAATTCTGATATTTCACATCTTCAGTTCAACGGAATGAGAACCTCGGGTTTATCCCTAGTAATCTGGAAAACTGAGTTTGTAAATTATGATATTTCACAAGTTCAGTTCACTGGAATGAGAACCTCGGGTCTATCCCTAGTAATCTGGCAACCTGAGTTTGTAAATTCTGATTTTTTTACATATTTTGTTCATCAGAATGAGAACCTCAGGCCTATCCATAGTAATCTGGGAAATTGAGTTTGTAAATTTTGATATTTCACAACACCAGTTCACCGGAATGAGTACCTCGAGTCTATCTCTAGTAATCTAGCAACCAGAGATTGTAAATTTTGATATTTCACAACTTCAGTTCACCAGAATGAGAACCCCGGGTCTATCTTTAGTAATATGGCAAACTGAGTTTGTAAATTCTGATATTTCACAACTAAGTTCACCGGAATGAGAACCTCGGGTCTATCTCTAGTAATCTGGCAACATGAGTTTGTAAATTCTGATATTTCGCATCTTCAGTTTAACGGAATGAGAACCTCGGTTTTATCCCTAGTAATCTGACAAACTGAGTTTGTAAATTTTAATATTTCACAAATTTAGTTCACTATAATGAGAACCTCGAGTCTATCTCTAGTAATCTGGAAACCTGAGTTTGTAAATTTTGATATTTTACATCTTCAGTTTACCGGAATGAGAACCTCAGGTATGTGTCTAGTAATCCGGAAAACTGAGTTTTTAAATTATGATATTTCACAACTTCAGTTCACCGGAATGAGAGTACCTCGGGTCTATCCCTAGTAATCTGGCAACCTGAGTTTGTAAATTCTGATTTTTTTACATATTCTGTTTATCGGAATGAGAACTTCGGTTCTATCTCGAGTAATCCGACAACCTGAGTTTGTAAATTTTAATATTCCACAATTTTAGTTCATCTGAATGAGAACCTCGGGTCTATCTCTAGTAATCTGACAAACTGAATTAGTAAATTCTGATATTTCACAAATTCAGTTCAACAAAATGAGAAATTCGGGTCTATTTCAAGTAATCTGGCAACCTGAGTTTGTAAATTCTCATATTTCACAACTTCAGTTCAACGGAATGAGAAACTCGGGTCTATTCAATTAATCTGGCAACCTGAGTTTGTAAATTCTGATATTTCACAACTTCAGATCATCGGAATGAGAAACTCGGGCCTCTCTCTATTAATCTGGCAAACTGAGATTGTAAATTTTAATATTTCACAACTTCAGTTCACCAGAATGAGAAACTCGGGTCTATCTTTAGTAATCTGGCAAACTGAGTTTGTAAATTCTGATATTTCACAACTAAATTCACCAGAATGAGAACCTCGGGTCTATCTCTAGTAATCTGGCAACATGAGTTTGTAAATTCTTATATTTCACATCTTCAGTTCAACGGAATGAGAACCTCGGGTTTATCCCTAGTAATCTGGAAAACTAAGTTTGTAAATTATGATATTTTACAAGTTCAGTTCACTGAAATGAGAACCTCGGGTCTATCCCTAGTAATATGGCAACCTGAGTTTGTAAATTCTGATTTTTTACATATTTCATTCATCGAAATGAGAACCTCAGGTCTATCCATTGTAATCTTGGAAATTGAGTTTGTAAATTTTGATATTTCACAACTCCAGTTCACCGGAATGAGTACCTCGGGTCTATCTATAGTAATCTGGCAACCTGAGATTGTAAATTTTGATATTTCACAACTTCAGTTCACCAGAATGAGAACCTCGGGTCTATCTTTAGTAATCTGGCAAACTGAGTTTGTAAATTCTTATATTTCACAACTAAGTTCACCGGAATGAGAACCTCGGGTCTATCTCTAGTAATCTGGCAACATGAGTTTGTAAATTCTAATATTTCACATCTTCAGTTCAACGGAATGAGAACCTCGGGTTTATCCCTAGTAATCTGGCAAACTGAGTTTGTAAATTTTGATATTTCACAAGTTTAGTTCACTATAATGAGAACCTCGAGTCTATCTCTAGTAATCTGGAAACCTGAGTTTGTAAATTCTGATATTTTACATCTTCAGTTCATCGGAATGAGAACCTCAGGTCTGTGTCTAGTAATCCAGCAAACTGAGTTTCTAAATTATGATATTTCACAATTTTAGTTCACCGGAATGAGAGTACCTCGGGTCTATCCCTAGTAATCTGGCAACCTGAGTTTGTAAATTCTGATTTTTTTACATATTCTGTTTATCGGAATGAGAACCTCGGGTCTATCTCGAGTAATCTGGCAACCTGAGTTTGTAAATTCTGATATTTTACATCATCAATTCATTGGAATGAGAACGTCAGGTCAATCTCTAGTAATCAGGCAAAGTAAATATTCAAAGTGAACCATGAATATACCAATGTAGTTAGGTAAACAGAAAAGAGAACCACATGTTTTTCGCACACTTACTTTGATCCGCATGACTGTGTCAAGCCAAATTTTAACCGTCAGATGATTTCCATAATCTTTAGGACTAGGCCTTAACACCGTCCAATACATTATATAAAACCTCAAAATAAATTTCTCTCCACTTCATTTCGATATCCTCTCTTCTCATCCTCAGTTTCTATCTACAATCCTTATCCTTAGCCTCCCCAAAGAAAAACCCTAAGTCGGAAAAATGACGCCGCTATCATTGAATCAATACTTTCATTCTTTCAATAATACCATCGAATCTTCTCTCTTACTTGTTTTCAGGCAGATTTAAAGAAGGAGAACAACGGTAAGATCTATGATGTTCCTCTGGATTGAGTTTAATTTCCTTCTCTCTTAAGATCTAGTAAACCACGTTATGCACCAGCAGATCCAACGCTATCTTGCCATGGAAAGGATTCAATAAACCTTAAATTTCATTTCCCTTAACCTCTAATCAGCTGATAAACCCTAGTTTTCACTAAATCAGAGATTTAATTCCCTTAAACCCAAATTTCTTGTTACACATGGAAGACTTGAGAATTCAATTACTCATTCAGGTATACTGAAAATTAAAAGTAGTTTGATTTTACAAATAAATTGTATTTTTTTAGCAGGTCTAATTTCTCAACTTTTACTGATTTTTCTGGGTGTTTTGTGTGATTTTAAGGCTCGATCTGTGTATTTTAGGGTTTGATTTTGGTAATTTTGTTGATTTTTGCATGTTTTGATGATTTTGATGTGTGGTATATGAAGTTAGCTTCCTGGATTGTTCTATTGAGCTGTGTAATCTTGTAAAGATGTGAATTATTTTCAAGGTTAAAGTGAGAAATAGGTAAATTTTTTGGGTGGGTTTTTCATATGGAGCAAGATCTGTAATTTAATTTTGTAGTTCTTAGGTTGTTATTGTCAGCAGTAGCTTCCATTGAAGCTAACCGTCTATTGTGCTATCTAAGCATGGTTTTGTTCTGGTTTAGCCTGTTTTGGGGTTGAAGTTGAGGTTTGAGCTTCGGTGGTGTGTGTTGTGGGTTATGCTTAGTTGATAATTATGAATGTAGAAGGGTCTACAGGTGATTTTTTACTGAGGTTATTTTAAAAGCAACAGTAATTTAGTAAGTTAATTAAGCTTGTAGGACTTCGCAGCATTGCACGAGAGAAAGGTTAGGCCAGTATGGCTTAAGATGGACTTATATAGCATTTGTAGGTTCCGAAAGGTCAATGTTAAGTGGTTTTTAAGTAGTGGTTTACATTTGCTAAATTGTTAGACTTGTAACATTTATGGTGAGACGGGTGTACAATTTTACAGTGACTAATGGTTCGTAAGAGAGTGGGTGGGAAATTAGTTAGCTGTAATTGAAGATGGTGACGAACAACATGGGGTAAACTGGACAAGAATCAATTCTCGCTTGTGTGCATCCAGTTTGTATATTGAATTGAATTCTTTAGCATAGTCTTGTTTAGTTTATTGTGCTTTGGTAAACATGAGATGTCTTGATGATGGATAACACAAATGCTACATGTTGGTTGCTTAGAGTAGCAGTATGAAGTCCTATGTCTTTCTAATGGCTGTCTGGATAACACCAATATATTTTGTATCTGTGTTGTCAATGTGCCAAGAATCTTAATAATTTGCACCACTCGTTTTTTTTCTTTCTTATTCTTTTCGTTATTTTCTCATACTCTCCAATCTCCATACTCCATAGTAAAATGATCTCTCGTCTGTTTGGCCTTGTCTCAAGTGGTCCTTCTATTTTGTTTGGTTTGACCGTTGGATAGGAACATTCCTTTGGTGAATAATATAGATTCCTTTAATCTAACATCTCTGAATAAGAAGATGCTAGTGAGTGGGTCTTGGCTAATTCATTAAAGTATTGTAGTTTTTTAATAAATAATCTTTTTTTTTGTTGCATTGCAAAAACAATTTTTTACAAGTGCCCATAAATATTTTCCAAGCCCCCCTAGTCTTTAATCCTGGTTCCGCTACTGTTGGTACTGTTGTGATGGAGATGGAAACCTAATTGTATTGGGTTTTGTGATTTCCAGGGACACACTTGAAGCTACTTGTGCCTAGATCTGGGTGTAAAGGTATATTTTTTACCGAGCTTGTTTATATAATGTTAGCCTTGTGAATGGTCTAACCGTATGGTATGTTGTTGAATAGGTTGAGATGCCAATGACTCTGTTGGAGAGGAAACTGAGAAATGGTTGCTGCAATGGAGGTAGCTTTTGAACTGGTAGTCCCTTGTAGGCTTATATTGATATTCAGTTCTTTTATCTCTTACAAGGAAAGAGATGTATGCAATCAGTATAGCTTTGATAATCTTTGATTTTTGGTCTGCAACATCACAGGTTCATAACGTCTTGCACAGATAAGACAAACTTGTGTGCTTGAAATGGGGTATTCGAGTAAGCACTGGGAGGTCAATTTAGCTGCTGAAAACCCCTGTAGCTTTGGAAACCTGTACGAGGCACTAACTTTGCAAATAATGCTAATGTGAGGGCTGAGTTGTTAGCTGGGTCTGCACCCAGTGATGCAAGCCTGCTAGCTCTTGGCATGTATTGGGAGTCTGCTGGAAGATCTAAGAAGTACGGTTTGATTTTTATTTTTTACTTTTATTTTCATGTATATCTTGTGGGTTTTGTCAATATTGGTATGTGAACTAATCTCTCCGATCATTTTTTTGTAGGAATCATGAAGAGAAGAATGAAGTCTCAGGAGTATGGAGCTTGTAATCTTGTTGAGCTTGTGTCAAGGTATACTTGCTCACTTTTAATAGTTTTTTATGTCGGGCTAATAATACAGCTGATTTTGTTGTCACTGTTGACTTCTTGGAAAACAATCCTCAGATTGATCTTGGTATGTACTCCATACGTTTCACCATTCTAGAAGACAGGGATACCTTACAGGGTAGTTAGGCATAGCTTTCAGGGTAGTACTTGGAACAAAATGAATAATTTGCATACGTTTTGATTTCGCGGATATAATTCACATTTCAGTCTTGCTAGCAAGATTCTGGTGTCATGAAATTCTGGATTTACTTCTTCTCTTTGCACTTTTCTGAATCATTTATCAAGGTTTATGTACTGATACTTGGTTTATGTCAGATATACTTAAATGAATGAAGATATGTTTCTGCTTGCTGTATGTTTTATATATATGTTGCTTGGTATAGTCTAAAATGTCTATAATAAGTGGGTAAAATGCGTAGCAATTTTTAGCCATAAGAAGTTCAATGTCCGGTACAAGGATTAGACTGGCAGGGTGTATCCAATGAAGCTGTTAAAGTAAACCCAGAATGTGTTAAAAGTGCTTCAACTAATCTTCTCATTGAGAAAAATCTTACATGTACCATACTGTTTTGCTAGAATTCATGAGCATCTAGTTTGGAGGTAAATAAAGTATCTTGATTTGGTATGATACTTTTGGGTTTGGTAAAGTAAATGACAATGGGAAAGAGAGTTGATAAAAATGCAGGTCTTGTTTTCTAAACAGGATTATATGTACAAACCCATTATGATGTAGCTAATTCAAATAAGTTTTAGGTTTCTCGTGTGTTGTAAATTCAGTAGTAACCTATTTTAAGTTATGATAGGTTTCTTACATATGCTGGACCTCTTTATTAGTTATTGCTGTGGGGTTGAGATGTTTCCAGATTTTAAAACATTATATGAGACACGTAACCTCTTATAAATATGCCCGTAGTATAATCTATATTGTAGCCTAAAACGATCTTATTTTCTTTCTCTTTGTTGTTTTAATCATGTCAGGGGTTTGTTTAAGGGGCTGAGGTGCTGTGTATGTTTCCTTTTCAAATTTCAACATTTCCGTCCTTAACATGTTCAATTTTTATTGTTGGACAGGTCATGCGTATTTTTATGCCAACGCCGGAATTACTTGGAATGATAACTCTGTTTAAACTCTCTATATGGTATGATAAATCATATTGATTTATTTGTATATTTTTATTCTCTTTCAACTTCTTGTATCATTGTGATCCACAGTTGATCTGTTGAGAAGTTTAGCTTTATTTGGTCGCAGGAGTATTAGCTGTGAATTGTTTTTGGTTAAATTCTATAATGTATGAATGGTAAAATGATTCAGTTCACGGTTGGTAAATGAAGCAAATGCAGTTTCAGGCTTTATCGTATTGTAGGCCTGTAAACTGAAAGCCCAGGTCCATAATAATGACCTGGACTATACATTTTATTTAATCGTAATTAAAGAATTGTAACGTGCTTAACTGTAACAAAAAATGTGAAGAAAAAAGCCACGTGTCCTCCTAGGAATTGTTGCAAAATTTTCTTTCACAGTTGTAGCCGTTGTTTATATGTGACAGTGTGAGACAAGTGTCGTTAATGGAATTGTTATAATTATAAAGTAACAATTAAATCGTTGGATTAATTGTGGCAAGTAAGACACGTGTCGCAATCTAACAATTATGTCCGTTGTTGCTATTAATTATTGTAACGCTTATTATGTGTAACTTTAATTAATAATTGTCACAGAAAAAACCGTTGCTACTGATTACAACAATTATTTATCACAGCGATTCTATGTGTTTGAAACTTAATCAGTAACAGATATGCCCTGTGACAAAATCCTGGATTTGGTGTAGTGACTTTTGTGACCGATTTACTTAGTTAAACATCAGTTCCTGCAGAGTTATGCAAGAGAATAGAAGTCATGTTGCTAACTTTTATTGTCTTGGCAATTGAACTTTTCAATCTTAATCAAATGCAGCAGCTGATCTGTGTATCAGCTTTTGCAACTTTGATCAAATTCAAGTTACTGATCGATACTAACAAAAATAAAGAGAAAGAGTTATTGGGGGAAAAAATAATCACATTAAGGACTCACCCATATAAGAGAAAGTTTGTCACCAAGAAACTGTAAGCGCCCCTCCCCTTTTTGCCAGTTTTCTCTGCTTATACACATGATAATGTGTAACGTACATTCTCATCTGACCATCTCTAGATATTGCTATAAGTCTGTAAGAATAAATTTTTTTTTTTTTTTTTTTTTTTTTTTAGGTTGGCAGATTAATCTTTGTTTAACAGGGTGTTGTAATATTGTCATTGTTGTAGAATATGAGTGTAATTAAAAGTCAAATACACCGCCCTTTCGGATGTCTAACTCCGCCCGAGTAGAGAAGAAATTTGTTGGAAATTGGTGAACCGTGTGACTCATTTGGTTATGTAACGACACCAAAATTATACAAATAGCTTATATATGTAGCATATATAGGATGGGGTTTTCGTTTAGAATTCACACCAATAGTTCTATGAAACTCTACTGATCTGGCATTTGGATACCCATGACTTCGTGTAAAATTGAAAAAGTGATATATAACAGTAACACCAACGGATAGGTTGACGTACGCATTTTTACCTATGTTAATATATGACCTTTTTGTATGATCAATGTATACGCAATTGGTAATAATACCTATTGGTAATTCCTACGTAACATAAACTGAAAATTCGTAATATACGTTTTCTAAAGAACAACGGGAATACATAAAAACAAAATAATAATTAATTACATCAAGATCGCTCAAGTGATATTTTTTATTTTTATTTAAGTGAAATATCCAATATATATACTCAGTTATATTGTATTTTTCCAATTTATTTATATATATTCGTAAGAATGATTTTGATGGGAGTTTCACTCATATTCTTGACATTAATTTGATGGGAGTTTTCTCGGCATATGTTATTAGCTAGTAATGAGGATTGTTTAAGTTACTGGTGGTGAACTCTACTTGCTGTGAAGAATTTTTGTATAACATACAACACTAATTAATTAAGCAAGATAAGAGGGGCATGTTAGATGGCTCTATTACCTCTAAATCTGTATTGTAACCACGGCCACTAATGTCTTAAACTAGTCCTTCAATGAATTCCTAATTTACAACAAAAAAAATAAAAAAAATCTATTAGTATGATATCACAACAAAAAAAGAACCATATCAACATTGTAAGATTCTCATTGTTTTTTTCAAGTATTCTGTTCATGGTTACTTCGCCCTAGATGGTGTATTTATAAAGAACTGTTTGTATGATATATCCTATCATTGTGGCAGTAACAATACCTGAATCCTGCTATAGAGTGACAAGCCGGTGCCATTTTTTTAAAGCCAAAAGGTTTAATTTTATTGAAAAAAAAAGAACAAGAAAAAGAAAAAAAAAAACCGACATACAAGAACAGAAAGAACCCTCAGTGCAAACAAAAGAGAGGAACAAGCCAGCAAGACCTGAACAAGGCTCAAAACCTAGCATAACAAAGAGAAAAGCTAAAGCCGAACAGGCCAAACACTGGAGAACAAAAGTAAAAAAAATATCTAGGTTTCGGGTTTCTTCTTTACTGAATTTCTTTTTCCTCTACCAAGTTCCCGATTTGCATCCTAGGATCAGTTGTCAGCTTGATTCTATCCGGCTCCAAGTCCCTCTTGGATCTGACTTGGCGACTCCCAGAGTCACTTAAAGGGTTTTTCTCCTCGCTTAATTTCGCTACCCTGTTGCCTCCAAGCGAGGCACTAGCCATCACAATCCCGTTTACTTCCTCCATTCTAGAGTTATGTAAACTCAGACTAGGTTCTTCAAAAATGTTTTGAAGTTCTATCTTGTTGTCCTCCTTAGAAATTCCTAAGTGAGACCCAAAAGTGAACATCTTCTCCAAATTTTGATCGTTGGACATGGGTTTTTTCCTCATCTCCTCTAAAGCTTTCAACTTCACAGTGGTTCCTACTTATTCTTGTTTTCCTCGGTACACTCAGATCCTCGTTTCCTAACACAAAACCCCTGTGAAGGAAAAGGAAGACCATTCAAGGACCTTCCACGAGCATCTTCCAAGAGAATGTTCTGCAATTCTATTGGAAACTTAGGAGCTTCAAACTCAGCATCCTCTGCGTGCTTCGCCAGATAATCTGCAGCTCGATTGAATCTCCTTTCAACTGCATTAATCTGAAAACCGTTTTCAAACCCAGATCTCAAATCTATGATATTATTCAAGAGAGAAAACAAACTGGCAGGATCAATCTGGCTATGAAGAAAGAACACCTTCACACAAGCATTGCATATGACATCATTATCATCACCAAAACCATGAGGACAGTGTAAATCTTCATCCAAGAATCTCATAGTGACTTCACGGGTGCGCTCGGAGTTGCAACACATTTCGATCTTAAGAATTCTCATCTTCTTAGCAAGTTGTAAACCTGCCCTGATTCCCTCCAACTGGTGGTAAAGTAGTGAGCAGGGTTTAGAAATCCCGGAACAAGCAACAATCGGGATACCCGAATCATCTCGTACAATAGCACCATATCCAGCAGCAGGTCCTTCCTTTCTGTAATAACCATCTGTATTTATCCAGTACACACGGTTTGGGTTGATATCGTTGGATTCAAAAACAATATTTGACTTTCCAGATGGTATTTGCAACGTCATGCTGGAGTACTGGTCTACAAATCGTTGCCAGAATGCTCTAAATGGAGTTCTTGGCCCTTGCTTCATCATCTGAATCAAATTAGCAGGGTGAGTTTGTGGACTACCTATAAGACAATACGAGTTTCCATCACATTCAACAAGTGAAGAATCTTCTTCAGAATCATCATCCTCATAACGATTATCATCATCAGAATGTTCATCGAATTCATCATCTTCATAATAATGATTTTTTCTCTCGAAAGTCTCCTCATGATGAATACCATCCTGGTCCAGATTATAATCTTTAAGGGTTTTACCAAAAAGAATAGGGTTGTCAGCACGAGTGTGGCAACCTTGTTCTCTAACAGACTTGTCACTATGATCATTAGGGTAGTTTGCATCATGAAAAATGGATCGTCCATTGTGAGATGAGGTGGTGGCGCCCATGCTCGATCTATGAGGTATGCACGGCCAAAGGATGACTAGAAAGAAACAAAACAAAGTTAGGCTAACCAGTGTATTAGGAACCGTGAGTTATATCAACCATCATGCTAACATATGGTTGCAAAATTCAGCTTCGTTGCCATTTCTAGGATTGTCAATCCATTTTCCGCAATATAAATCAAAGTGATTGGCATTTTTTTCTTCCGGAATAGGATTAAATTCACTTCATTGAGAACAATTTCTAAGATAGCAAGAACACAAATTAACCGAAGAGGTAAACAACTTGCACGAAAAACGAGTGCAAATTGAGCAGTGACAATATGCCACTGTGGAACGCCACTGCAAATCAAATTAAGTTGATGTTTTCGCAAAAAATGATATCTTAGACATCAAAATTCTATGTTTTCATCGAGCTATGTGGTAAACACTTTTGTGAACAAAAATATGTTGCTAACTTTATGGTTGTTTTCGTTAATGCTGTAGGTGCAAACGAGGTTGAATTTTTTTTTGTCGTGGCAAACAAAACCAGATATATATTGCATATAAACCGAAATAAAGATAACAAGAAATCACATTAACGACTCACCCAGATTAGAGTAACTAAGCCAAATGAAAAATGAAATTAAGCCCTCCCTTGTTAGCTTTTTCCCGTGATTATAATTTTAATGATGATAAAATACATATTTCATTGGACCTTTTCTACCTATTAATGCTGTAAGAACAGAAAAAAGAAAAACATTCTCTCTATGACTTTGGTCTTGTAAACTAATAATATCTTTCAGCATCATCATTGTAGAAAACGTGTAGATAAGTCAAAAATACCCACCGATTTTGTCTTAACTGATTTATTTCTTGCGAGTAGGAATTAAATTTGATGGGAATTTATTTCCAAAATGATTTGTGACTCCCAAAATCTCTACTCCCATTACTCCCAACATTAGGTGGCGTCATCTGACAAATTAGATGTCAAATGAATGAGAAATGGTCGTTACAAGCGGATATTTTTCTTTGATATGAAAAGTACAAGGTAGAGCTGAATCAAACAACTAGATAATGGGGAAGTAAAAATTAAGTGAATGAGAATTATTCATATCTCCGAAGCTTTTGAGCAGAATTATTACCATTGCTGTTGTTCGAGTACAAGTTCTATTAGAGTCTGTCATACCCATATTTATTAGTCTGTCATACAAGTTATATTAGTCTCTCATACTACCGTGAGTCTGTGACTGATCAAAACAAAGTCTGTCCCTATCCTCATTGCCACTAATAGCTGAGGTTTTTGCCATCCACGTCCATCTACGTAGTTATATGCTTTGATTTTTGAGAAAGAAAACGAAAAGCGCAACTCTCAAAGAAGAATCCTCCACGAAATTTTTGATATAAGAGAAAAACTCTCATAGAAATTTTTGTCCCTATCCTTATGTTCTCTCCATCAAATATTCAGATTTTTTTTCCTTATTTTTCCTTATTATTATTATTATTATTTTTTTAATATAAGAGAGAATCTGCGGTGAAATTTAATGGACGGTTAAAAAAGGAACAGAAATGTAACAATAAATTCTCTCACCTCCGGTTTTATTGGTCGATGTACAAATCAATTGAAATAGCATCCAACGTGTATGCCACCTAATGTTGGCAGTAATCGGAGTAGAGAATTTGGGAGTCACAAATCATTTTCGAATTTATTTCTAACCGAGGAAACGAAGAATGGGAAAACTGACCACTCACAATGGGTGGGCCCTACCAGGAGCAAACTGGGGGTCTGGTTTTGGGACCCACCCACCGTGAGTGGGCGGTTCTTCGAAAACATTTTTGCGACTGATAACCACATGGTCCGGAATATAATTTCATGAGTTACACAAGATTTATGCATTGAGGAAAAATGATCCTAAATTTTAAAATGGTTATTACGGATGCTAACAAAAATAAAGAAAAAGGAAAAGAAGTTAGTACATGCCATACGCACCCAAGTAAGAGAAATTTAGCCAAACGTAAACCCTCCCTTGTTAGTTTTTCTCCTGATCGATCGTGGTAGTTACTTGATAAGATACATTCTCATCAAACATTTTCTAGCTCTTGATATGAGGAAAGAAACGCAACGGTCGGTCGGCTTTTTCATTGTTTATAAGACTTTGGGTGCAGGCCGGGTCTTCCTTAATTTCCTGCGTCATTGTATCGTACGTCATTGTTGTAGAAAATGGGTATACATTCAATTAAAATAGAGTATGTCTCTGTTTAGTGTGAGTGTAAATTTCCTGGAAATTTTGTGGAGATTGTTTTTAGTTTAGAAACGTCACCTGCATTATACAATACAATAAAAAGATTAGGAATTCGAAGTCAGGAGGTGGCCACCAGCTGTACGTTCTTAAGTCTTGCTTTGTTGCAACAATATGTAAATGATTGTGCTTTCAATGAAATTAAGGTTTGTTACACACAAATGAAATATACCTTCATCTAGATTTGGGTAACCGTACCTAAACGTGTATATTGAGGTGGCCACATTTATCTAACACTTCTAAATCAAATATGATGATCAATCAATCATCAAAGATAATCAAATGAATCTAATTGTGTTTCAAATAAAGTTGTTCAATTGTTCACTATCTCATGGAAATATATATGAACCAATTAAAACAAAATCGGATTTAATCGTACAAAGTACTTATACAAGAATCAATTCATGAACATTAAACCACGGTTTGCAAAGATTGCATTCCTTAATTCATAAATATATTTGTTCATGAGTATGAAAAACATACTCTACGGATTTTAGAACTTTAACCACTAAGTTTGCAAACAGTTACGCAAACTATAGGTTCCGGACTTTTGTCTTGTCCAACCGTTTGCAAATGGGTACGCAAACAGCCATCCCGGACCTAACTCAGGTAGAACCGTTTGCATACTAGGTATGCAAACTAGGTTCCCATACTTTAACAGTTACAACCGTTCGCATACTAGGTATTTAAACAAGGTTCCCAGACCTGAATCATACCAAAATAGTTTGCATGCTAGGTACGCATACTGTGTTGTGTCCAGACAAAGGTTTTTGTTCTAAACTCCCATTTTAATCATTGAAACATCCTTAGAAGACGACAATGGCTGTCTAACATAAACCATTAACTTATAAGTAATTTTCAAGTGATCGAATGATCAATACGAAACTTTCCAAGTCAACATCAAATTATTGTCTCACACAAATCATGTAGGATATTTCTAGGAAATTTCCACATGATCATCTTTTGGCTTATTATTTAGTTTCCAACAAATAAATTGTTTCCAACTAAACTCGTCAAGAATAATGATGAACGTAGCTAAAGCAAAAAGCATTCAACTCGTATTTCGAGAAATAGATAACCAAGATAAACTCAGCTCGAAATATCAAATGTGTATAATATAAAAGTCTATATAGATATACGACTTAGTCTCATTAGGAGATAGAATAGAATAGACTTCTGAGTGATAGATAAGTTTTAGTCTCCACATACCTTTTGTTGATGAAGTTCCTCCAAGCTCTCCTCAGTAGATCTTCGTCTTAATTCGATGAACGCCGTGCATTCTAAAGCTCAACTACACATTCTATCATAATCCGAGACATAGCTATAAGTATACTAGAAATCAAGACTTATAGTTTTGATCAACTAAACTTGACAAAAAAGCTTGAGATAGCAACGCTTTCGAGTTTGGTGAATTATGTTGAGAAAGTATGAAAATTGTATAAATTATATACGAATTCTTTATTATCACCAAACAAGTAATGGTACAATGGTTTGGTGTGAGATATGTACGCGGCAGAACACGATTTCGAAACTCAACAGATTTAATTTTTCGAATTTAGTAGAATTTGACCGGTCAAAACTCACAGTCAAAGGTCAAGATCGCATCCAGGAAGGCATGGTCAAAACTCACATTCAAAGGTCAAGATCGCATCCAGGAAGGCATCTTACACGAGTTTAGTAAGATTCGATTCAAAGAACCGATTTGCAACGAAATGAATTTGTTTGAGCGAATCGTCTGATTCAAATCGTGAATCGGACGATTTTAAATACCTTCGGTGAAAGTATCATTTTTTCCAGACACGGCGTGTAAATATTACTTTTACTGAAACTGCGAGAAAGTATCACGTTGCCTACCACGCACGTGAAAGTGTCACTTATCTTAACACGCGCGTGGAAGTATCATTTTTCCGGACACGAGGTGAAAGTATCACTTTTCGTGACACGTGCGTGAAAGTATCACTTCTCCTAACACGCACGTGAAAGTATCATTTTTCTTGACACGACATGAAAGTATCATTTTTCTTGACATGGAGTGAAAGTATCACTTTTCCTGGCACGCGCGTGAAAGTATCATTTTCCTTGACACGACATGAAATTATCATTTTTCCTGACATGGCGTGAAAGTATCACTTTTTCTGGCACGCGCGTGA
Organism: Papaver atlanticum; assembly: GCA_023531105.1. Classification (NCBI taxonomy): domain Eukaryota; kingdom Viridiplantae; phylum Streptophyta; class Magnoliopsida; order Ranunculales; family Papaveraceae; genus Papaver; species Papaver atlanticum. The sequence goes on from JAJJMB010012776.1 coordinate 1,886,007, forward strand.
AATACGGAGTGAAAGTATCATTTTTCCTGACATGACGTGAAAGTATCACTTTTCCCGACAATATCATTTTTCCTGACACAGAGTGAAAGTATCACTTTTCCTGACACGAGATGAAAGTATCATTTTTCCTGACAACGGGGTGAAAGTATCACTTTTCGTGATAAGAGGTGAAAGTATCACTTTTCCTGATACGGGGTGCAAATATCATTTTTCTTGACATGGGGTGAAAATATTATTCTTTCTGACATGGAGTGAACGTATCTTTTTACCTAACGCGGGGTGAAAGTATCAGTTTTCCTGAAACTACGAGAAAGTATCATTTTTCTTGACACGACGTGAAATTATCGCTTTTTCTGACAAGGGGTGAAAGTATCATTTTCCTGAGACGCGCGTGAAAGAGTCATTTTTTCTGAGATGCGCGTGAAAGTATCACTTTTCCTGAAACGGGGTGAAAGTATCACTTTTTTGAAACGGGGTGACGGTATCGCTTTTCCTGATACGGGGTGAAAGTATCAATTTTGCTGGAAAAATGAGATATATAAACAATTATAGTAATTGGACTAAAAGTGAGGGACAATTTTATCCAGTGGAAAAGTAACAAAAAAAAAACACACGAAATTTTACTTGTCACGAGAATCTGTAAAGTAATATTTTATCCAATTTTTTTTATATCAAATTGCACATTTGTGTTACTTTTCATTTTACAAAAAAGTAGTAAGAGACTCCCTCTCTTCGGCTCTTCGTGCCCTTCCGCCCATCGGTCCCAATTATTGGATGATATAGGACAACTGCAAACTTCATGCATTGACCAGAATGTTGTTATTCTTCCACCGCTTAATTTGGAAACTTCTGTGTCAACAGGGAAACGTACTTCTGATTTTTCGGATCTGATGGAGGTTAGTAGAATGAAACAAAGGAAATTTCTTCCACATTTTAGGCAACAAATTAATTCTGGCAAGATTACAGCGCAACATGTACCCATTCCTGTTACTTCAACGGTGGAAAAAAATCTTCCAAAAGATATCCCAAGAAGACCTGGCCATCATGGAAGGAGTAAATTAAGGAGCAAGATAAGGCGTATCAAATACAAGCAAATTTGGAGAGAAGTGGTACCGAAAGACAAGCCAACTGAGTTGGCAGATGACATGGACATTGACGTGGAAATTTCCCCTTCAGTTCCATCTTTTAAACTTTCAATTGATTCGATCAACTCCCCTTTAGCCAATCAGCCAACCATCATCTCTACACAACCATCCTCACCTCCATCCTTACCATCCCCTACCCACATTATACCTGCTAATTCTCCCCCATCCTCACCATCCCCTACCCATCATCTGCCATTACCAATCCTAAACCCTACACCCGCAATAACCAATCCATGTTCCATCCTATCTATCGCTGCAGTACCTAAAACTCCAAAACCAACTACAGTGTTTACATACTCGTGCAGATCATTCAATCTAAACCAACCTCACCGCTTTATCTTTCCAAATTGGCTACTCACGGAGGTGAATCGTCTTTTTTAACTTAGGTGTGTTCTTGGGGATCAGTTTCAACACAAAGCCAAATCATTCCAGGAAGTTTCTCCTTTCTGCAGTCTCCTCATCAGGACCAATTTTGAAACCAATACCAATTCTTCCTACAAAACACATTCCAGTAGAGGATTTTGCAGTCCAGCAAACTATACAATTTAATGGCGAAGAGAAAATAGCGACACATGAACCAAAGCAAAGAACTGCTCCTATGCCGAGTCTAGAAGATTCTTTTATGGTGATTATTGATGATTATGAAGTTTCTCCCATTAGTACACCGCTGTTTCCCCCTGGATTTGAGCCTACATTGACTGAAATTACAGATGCCGCACCATCTGTAAATTTAGAAACCACTGACTCTCTCCAAGTTGTTCCAAAGAAACTAAAATCAGAATTGAATAGGCTCGGCATCACAGCAACTGACGTTAATTCTCCCACAACGAGAAGATTAGTGAAAACAAGGGGTATTCACCATTCTTAATGAGTCTATCAATCCTAAGTTGGAATGTGCGTGGATTAAACTCCATCAACAGGCGTTCAGTTGTCCACAAGATGATTCAGTTAACTAAAGATCCAATTGTCATGCTTCAGGAAACAAAAATGATGCAATGTACACAATACGATATCAAGCAAATATGTGGATACAAAAATGCAGGCTGGACTTACCAACAATCAGTTGGCAGCTCAGGTGGTATGCTTATTTTATGGGATAAAGACTTTGTTGACGTGAATGATTCACTTATGGGAGAGTACACATTATCCATTTCATGCACAAACAAGTCAGATAATTTCAGTTGGATGTTGACTAATGTGTACGGACCTAATAACCCCGTCGAGAGGGCAGAATTCTGGGTGGAGTTGGATACTGCTTGTAGATTATGGGATCTTCCATGGTGCATAGGGGGTGACTTCAACACAATCAAAAAATGTGATGAAAAGAAGAACTGTACCAGGATTACAAGAAGTATGACTCAATTCAACAAGTTTATTGAACAACACAACTTGACTGACTTACCACTTAAGGGTGCAAGGTATACTTGGTCCAACGGACAAACGAACCCGGTAATGTGTCGGCTTGACAGATTCCTAATCTCCACATCCTTTGAAACCCACTTTCCATTTATTTCCCAACTCGCCAAAGCCCGTCCTACCTCAGACCATATTCCCATCTTACTTGATATCTCTGATCCTAGCTGGGGTATTAGTCCTTTTAGGTTTGAAGCAATATGGTTCCTAGAAAAAGGCTTTTTGAAATTACTGGAAGATAGGTGGTTGTCTTTTGATTTTGCAGGTTCTCCAAGCACCGTGTTATGGCTGAAGCTAAAAGCTCTCAAGGAAAAGTTACGGGTTTGGAATAAGGAGGTCTACAAACATACTAATACAAGGTTGAATGACATATTATCTGAGATTCATGCACTAGACTGCATTGCCGAAGACAACACATTATCTGAAGAGGAGATAAACAACATCATCTCACTAAAGTATGAATTCGAGAAAACAACTCAAATGGAGGAAATGACTTGGAAGATTAAGCCCAAGACTCAATGGCCACAAGAAGGGGATAGAAATACTTCATTTTTTATGAGCAAAGCTTCGGCACGAAGAAGACACAATAGGATCAAACAACTCTACATTAATGGAGAATTGGTGGATGACAGGAATACGCTGCAACAACACATTGTAGATTACTACAGCACCTTATTCACAGAGGAAGAGTTGATTAGACCGGTACTAGAAGATATTGTGTTTGATAAAATAGACGCTCAAGAAAGTGAAATATTGGAATCAAGTTTCTCAGAAGATGAAGTCAAGCAAGCTATTCAAGACCTTGGATGTGACAAAACGCCTGGTCCAGATGGTTTCCCAATAATTTTTTTCAAAAATTGTTGGAGCTTTCTAAAAACGGACATAATGAGTACGGTGAATGAGTTTTGTTCTTCTGGACAAATTGATGTAAAACATAACTCTACATTCATCACTCTAGTGCCCAAAAAAGATTATGTCGAAGCCATTAAGGATTGCCGACCGATTTGTCTTCTTACAAGTGTCTATAAAATCATTGCAAAGGTGTTGGCTACCAGACTCAAGCTAGTAATGGACAAACTCATTTCCCCGGTTCAGTGTGCCTACATTGAAGGGAGGCAAATCATAGATGGAACTTTAATATCAAATGAGCTGGTCGACTCAAGGTTGAGATCTGGTAAGGCAGGAATCATCACCAAAATAGACCTAGAAAAGGCTTTCGATAGAATTAATTGGAAGTACCTGGAGTTTGTTTTAATTCAAATGGGTTTCAGCACAAAGTTATGCAAGTGGCTAAGGTATTGTTACTCAACTTCTACCTTCTCGGTGTTGATTAATGGCTCTTCTTTCGGTTATTTATCTAGCTCTCGTGGCGTACGACAAGGTTGCCCAATCTCACCTCTCCTATTCAATATAGCCATGGAGGGCTTCTCAAGATATATGGACATAGCTTCACATCTCAATATGTTCAGCGGTTTTTCAGTGTCCCTTCCAGTATTACTGTAAATCATTTGCACTATGCCGATGATACCATATTCTTCATTGATCACAGCAAAGAAGAACTTCACAATTTATTCTCTGCCCTCAAATGCTTTGAATACATTGCTGGTTTAAAAGTTAACACAATGAAGACCAGACTTATAGCAATTGGAGATGTGCTTGAGATTTCTGTTTGGGATTCGGAATTTGGTTGCACCACGGATAATCTGCCTTTCATGTACTTGGGTATGCCATTGGGTGCAAAAGCTACTTCCAAGCATATATGGAACTCAATCATCGAGAAGTTCGAAGAGAGGCTATCTGCTTGGAGGCAAATTTCTCTTTTAAAGGGAGGTAAACTCACTCTTCTGAAATGTATCTTAAGTTCACTTCCTATCTACTACTTTTCATTATTTAAGGTCCCGACTTCAATCATAAAAATTCTAGAACGTAAGATGCGAAATTTCCTTTGGGAGTACAATGGTGCATCCAAAACTTCTCATCTGGTATGTTGGGATCTAGTTTGTGCTGATAAGGAAAAAGGGGGATTGGGGGTATGTAATTTGAAGAAGATGAATCTTGTCATGCTGGCAAAATGGTGTTGGAGGTTTGGCCAAGAAAAAAATAGGCTGTGGTACAGAATAATAGTGGACAAATATGGTGATAACTTCTCTTACTGGATACCGGGTAAGATTAGAACTGCTCACGGTGTTTCATGTTGGAAAACCATAGCTGATACAGCCCATTTGGTTGATATGCACTCAACTTTGATTATTCACTCAGGTGCGGATATTTCTTTCTGGAACGATTCATGGAAGGGCAATGCTTCTCTAGCTTCCATCTTCCATTCTCTGTATAAGTTATCGATCAACAAAGACGCGAAGATTGCGGATATGGTTTATACAACAGGGAACTGGCAATTTAGTTTTAATCGAAATTTAACGGATTCAGAAGCCAACTCTTTTGCGGCATTGTTTCCTGTAATTGGAAACAATCCTCCGGTGCTTGACAGCCTCCCTGACACAAGACGTTGGTCTCTTCATAGCTCGGGTGTTTTCACGGTAAAATCACTCTATTCAAACTTGACAGCAGATTCTGGTATCGATAACTTCCCACACTCCAAGAAACCTGTACCACCTAGGATTAATTTCCTTGTTTGGTGCTTGATACATGAGAAACTAAACACTATAGATATGCTGCAGATTAAAGGCATTGACATATATAATTCTTGTGTTCTATGTGGTGATGATTTTGAATCTCAGGACCACATATTTCTTCACTGTAAAAAAGCACAGAGTATGGTCTTCTGTTTTACCTAGAGATGGTTGGGCATGGGAAATTCCAAGAGATATGAGGATGCTTGCACATGGATGGCAACAAGTACATTTCTCAAACGCAGGAAACAAACTTTGGGGTCTTATCCCGGCTGCAGTCATCTATACACTTTGGACAGAGCGTAACAAACGCATCTTTGAGCTGAATTATTCTTTTAAGACAGATTCTGATCTGGGAATAGAAGCGAAGTCTTTGATTCTTGCTTGGGCAACTGCAGCTGGCAACAGAGTACATCTCAATTTCTCTAGTTCAGTTCTTAACAATTGGGATGCACTCTTCTTGTAACTTTGTTCTTTTCTTGTTTTTTCGTTTAAACTACCGATGGTAGACCCTGTTGTATATTCTTCTGATCTCTTCAATATATCTTCTCTTCTTTTCAAAAAAAAAAAAAACAACTGCAAACTCAATTAGCTAAGTAAAGGTAGCTACATAATTTCCCTAAAAAATTTCGTTAAGATAAATGACACCAAACGAATGGATGAACAAGTAAAACCAGGTCTGATGGACCTTCAACTTCGCAGATGGCGTAAAGAAGCATGATTAAAAGTCTGATCTAAAAGTTGGTTTCCCATGCACGGAAGGGGAATTTTTTTTGGAATTAGAAAAAAAAGCACGTAACAACTACGTGTTTATTTTGCTTTTGGAGAGAAACCATTATTCATTATTCCTTTTCTATTTTTAGTTTGATTTTGATTTTATGTTAGATTTGGGTTCATTTTCTACTCAATTTACGTATAAATTAATGGCGATATACTGCTAACCCATAGAATCGATACATGCCAGTTCTATTTTCATTCACAACCTTAAGAAGTAACCTAAAGTTTGAGGTGTCGTAAGTGAGAGCCACAAGACGTAGTTTAAATGTTCCGTGATTGGGGAAAAAAAAAAAAAAATCTTTTCTCAACCCAAAAACTTTGGAGAAACGACCTTTATTTATTTTATTGTCGGAAACCAAAGTATTGTTTCTAGATAAAGTTGCCTTGCTGACCAGAAATATTTGAATTTAGTCGTCGACTGTAGTGGAAGGTGCAACATTTGCTACGATTTTGCTTTGGCAAATTAATGGCAAATATCTTCCCCTGCGAAGGAAATTCTAACGCTTGGTAGTCCCGTGTCCGGGCTCATGTGACGATCATATACTAGCAATTGATCTAAAGAGCTTAATGAGGTCACGGTTACCCAGAACCGACTGATTCAATCTGGTTTTGAGTACAAAAATTGGAACACTAGCAATTTGAGTACTTTCACCTTTGGAACTCGGCATTTTCTTGAAAAAACATCTCTATCGATAGTAGGTCTCGGGTTGGTGCCTAGACTGTTAAAATAGTTGTTGGTTAATGAAACCAACCAACGACCTACTATAACATCAGATTCCTACTTACCAACCCATAAAAGAAATAGAACATATCTATCAACCATGTCCTTTTCAAATGGGAAATTATTTACAACTTCTTACGCGCTTGTCTTGATTAACAACGTTGTACTTAGTTTACAATACAAATAAGTTGATGATAACGCAAAAGAAAAATAAATGACATAATTTGACTCATCAAAATCCACCTTAGAGGAAGTACGCCGATTGAAACCAACTAATCGTTGCCTAGTTATTTTATTTTGACTTGGAAAACCGGATTAAGATATTTTACTGGTGAAACTCGAAGCCGGTCGGACATGCTAGCAGCTGCATCATTGGAGCTGTCCATCATGAAAATCTTTTGGTAGGCTCATAGGCAGCTTCACCAATGGAGCTCCTGTGCACGGATGGCTAGCCGCTCCATGAAGACTCCATCTCTCCATCAAAATCAATACTACTACGTCATTCTCGATTAACTTTTTGTTAACTTGAAAGAAAGGCAGTGTGGGAAATCAAGAATATAGAAGCCTTATATAAATTAACCAAACTAAGGCTTCTTTTGATCGGGCCACTAACAACAACAAAAATCCATCCATTAATCTTCTGTTCTCCATTAGACACCACTACTGTTACATATGGATCATAATCCTTTACCTCCCCAATTGTTATTTTATCCTCACCCTTACCCCAGGCTGCTCCCTTCCGTACCTTACAACGAGTTGTTATTAAGTGTGGAAGACGAAGAACAGGGAGGAGAAAGAATAAAGATCATACCCAATTCACAACCTGATAGACCTCGTCGACAGATATCCATCAGGTATTACTATTGGCGGTGTCGACAGTTGTTACTGACCAAAGATTTATGGTATCCAGCTCAGCAAGAGTGGGGAGCTAACTACAGCATTAAACTGAACCATATTCCTCGGCAATGGTTTAGATTGGACTGTGATGGGGCATACAAGCGTCGACGTAGGGGTGGATATGGTTTTGTTAGGGGTGGATATGGTTTCGTTTTAAGGGACTCGGGCTACAATCCACGATTTGGTGGCTATGGTAAGTCGACTACGGCTGTCGATAGTCTTTATCACGAAGTTGAAGCTATATACCAAGGATTGAATGCTGTGATTGATAGAGGATGGACAGATAGGATTCCATTTACAGTGACAACAGAGAAGCAATACAGTTGATCCGGGGGTACGATCCATTACTTCAGAACCAAGATGGTACCCATATACTAGTTCGGAATATTAATTGCCTTTTACAAACCAAGATGGTACCCGGAGGTTACCAACTCCATTATCATTATAGAGAAGGAAACTTCGTTGCTGATTACTTATCTAAGAAAGGAGAGGTTACTGAAACACAATACCTTTCAGAACAAGACTTTATTCAAGATGACACGCTTGAGTATTTCGTTAATAGAGATCGTGGAACTTTGAATCCGGGGACAGGTAAACCCTATCTGCGTTATAATTTTTGAGAAATTATTCCATGATCCGGGTGAGATGATCATATTTGGGGGGCGTTGTTAAAAAATGTTCGGGGTCAGTCTTCATGGTACTGGTGGTTAGGTGGTTTCATTCATAAAATGTTTGTTTATTGGCTTGCTGTATTTTGACTTTAATTTTCACACAGTAGACTGTAATGTTTTTTTTTTGGTACTAAAAAGGAATTCATTAGTAAATATTAAGAATTACAATAGTCATTCTTTGCCAGACTGATGATATCATCTGGTAAATTGTCTAAATATTGAAAATTTGCTGCCTGAAGTCTAGCATTTTGAGCTAGCTCATGAGCTACATTATTATCAAGTCTATTTATAGACTTGCAGAACCAAAAACTGCTACTTCTAAATATGTTTTTAACAACTTGAACTAAATTTTGGTTGTACCAATGAACTTGTAGATCAACTTCAGTTATTGATTTGACAACAGCTTCACAGTCCATCTCAAAAATTGCCTTTGTTATTCCAAGCTCCTCAATCCAGTCCACAGCTACCTCCATTGCTTTGCATTCAAAATACTCAACCCCATATTCTTCTTCCACCTCCTCATTACAGCATAGACCTTTTGCTCTTAGACAGGTGCCTACAAAATTTCTAATAATTAGTCCTACACTTCCTTTTTTAGTAAGAGGAATATAAGAACCATCTATATTGATTTTCACAAACTCCTTGTCTGGAGGCATCCATTTCTTAACCTGCAAATCATTAGTAAGAGAACATTGATGTTGATTATTCAGATGAGTACAATGATTATACAAGTAATTTATTTTAGTTACAGTAGTCTGCAAATTTGGTTTCTTGTCTTGGAAAACCACTAAACATCTATCCTTCCAGATGTACCAGACTGTACACATGAACCTGCATATCGATAAAACATTACTCAAGCATAGAGCAGACATTATTAACGTCAGAATGAAACCATCCTATTGCCCATTTCTCAAAATCAGTATGTTGGTCTTTGATAGCATCAATGTTTATATTCATAGCAAACCAGATGGCCCTACTATAGCTGCACTCCATGAAAATATGATTCATTGTTTCCTAACTGTTTTTACATAAACAACAATGAGTTTCTATTCCTTGTTTATATCTAGCAATTCTAGTTCTAATGGGAACTATTTTATTAAGACATTTCCAGACAAATAATTGGACTCTATGTGGAATTTTGAACCTCCACAAGTTTCTCCAAACATCAGTGGGAATAGTACTACCTACAATTATGGAATTAACATCATTAGTACAAATAATATTATAAGCACTTTTAACAGTGAACTTAGCTTTCCTATCTGGCATCCATATCATGGAATCTTCACCTGTATTTGGAATTCTCATACTAAGAATTAGGTTGGCACACTCTTGTGAAAATAGGGCATTAACAGTATCAGTATTCCATTGTCTGGTACTAGCTAAGAAAATATCACAAACCAGAGTAAAGTTATCAAAACTAGATGATCCAACAACTGGAACAGGTGGGTTATTTAGACCAATAACCCAGCAATCTAGCCAAATATTAGCTTTGGTACCACATGTCACTAACCACCTTGTGTGTTGTTGCACTATTTCAAGGCCAGAGTATATATATATACTCCTCCAAAGCCAAGAACTTTCATTCTTGAGTTTATCTAAATGAAGAAAACTCTCATTTCTAGAGTATTTTGCCTTGAAAATTTTATAACACGGGGAGGTATCATCATTGCAGGCATTCCAAGCAACTTTAGTCAGCAAAGCAGTATTAAGATGTTCTAGATTTCTAAAACCTAGACCTCCTAGAGCTTTAGGAATCTGAAGTTTGTCCCATCCTATAAAGTAGATGCCTTTATGACTACCATCTTTTCCCCACCAGAATTGCCTCTGAATGGAGTCGAATTGGGTAATAGTGTTTTTAGGAACTCTATAAACACCCATTTGATGTGTGGGCAGAGCATTTAAGACATGCTTTACCATGGTAGATCTACCTGCATAGTTCATATTTTTCCTTTCCAGGGAATAAGCCTAGCACTAAAACTCTGAATAATGGGTTTGAAAGCTTTGGATTTATCTCTGCCAATCAAAAGTGTCACACCTAGATATTTATTAGTGTCTTTCATTTCAATCATATCAAGAGCATTAGAAAGATTATTTCTAGAATAAGGATTAATGTTGTTACTAAAGTAAACACTAGACTTACTAACATTCAACAACTGACCTGAAAACTTACCAAAATGAGTAAGTGTATCAAGAATACCTGTCACATTGTGCCTATCTTCTTTCGTGAAAATAAGGATGTCATCTGCAAATAGAAGATGAGTAATTGCAGGGGCATTTTCTAGCTGCTTTAACACCAGGAATAACATGATTAGAAGCAGCATTAACAAGAAATCTAGATAAATAATCCATGGGAATTATAAAGAGATAGCGGGTAAAGGATCCCCCTGCCTTAAACCTCTAGAAGGACTATATTCACTGGTGGGAGAACCATTGAGAAGAATAGAAATTTTTGTGATTGAAATACATTGTTCAATGTATTTACAAAATTTCTCAGGGAAACCAACTTTCTTAAACATTCCTAACAGAAATGGCCACTCTAACCTATCAAAGGATTTGGATAAATCCAATTTAAGATCCATAGTACCATTATACCCTTCCTTATGCTTCATGGTATGAATCATCTCATGAGCTATGATTATGTTGTCATGAATGGCTCTATCTGGAACAAAAGCAGATTGATAAGGTGAAATAATCTTTTTAAGATGAGGTTTGATCCTATAATTTGCTAAAATCTTAGAAATAATTTTATAGATGGTGTTACACAAACCTATAGGTCTGAAATCAACAGGATATTTAGCAATATCAATTTTAGGAATCAAACAAATTAAACTTTCTAGGCATATGACTTGTAATAAAGAAATTTTGGAAAGCTTGAACTACATCATTACCAACAATGTTCCAGTTAGCTTGATAGAATCCACCATGAAAGCCATCTGGACCAGGAGAACTCCAAGATGCCATATCTTTAACAACTTTATAAATATCATCAGTTGAAGGAATTCTGGTAAATTCTTCAGACAAATCATTAGTGATGACAGTAGGGATTATATCAAAAATATCCTCAGTAATTTGTTGTATAGTAGAACAGCTCACAAAACTAAAATGATTGACAAGGATATTTGCTATATCATCTCTATTATCAAACCAATTACCATGCACATCATATAAACAATCAATATTATTCCTAAACATTCTTCTATTAGCTAGAGTATGAAAGTATCTAGAGTTATTATCCACATCTATGATGAATCTATCTCCAGATTTTTGCTTATAGAAATCTGTTTTGATATTAAACCAAAGTTCTAATTGTTTATTTGTGTCACTGAATCTATCATGCTGAGTACTAGATATTGGTTCATTCTGGATTCTTTGAATCTGATTCTGAAGAGCATTGATATTACTATCAATATCACCAAATTCAATCTTATTCCAGTAAGATAACTTTTTTTCTAGTAGTATTATGCTTTTCAATCAATAGATGGGCAGGAGAACCTGCTGTATTAGTGTTCCAAGCAATTTCAAGTTGGTTTTTAAAACCAACATGCTTAATCCACATTACAAAAAACTTAAAAGGTCTCCACAGATTCTTAGTAACATGATCAGTATGCAACATTATAAGACAATGATCAGATCCAGCTTGAACTAGATGATGTAATCTGGCATTGGGAAATTCATTACACCACTGTTGATTGCCCAATGCCATATCTATTCTAGAAGTTCTGAGTCCAGTACCAAGATTATTACTAGACCAGGTAAAGTCTCTCCCTATGTAACCTAGATCCATAAGGCCACATTAATTAATTTTATTCTGGAAAAATCTATCATCTTGAGAATAAGAAGAACTAACATCTAAGGTATGAAGATGAACATTCAGATCCCCTATTACTAGCCAAGACTGCATTATGTTGTCCCTTATACTAGTCATGATATCCCATTGTATTTTCTTAATATCAGTATAAGTAGAGCCATACATGAAAGAAACCAAAACATTTGGTTTAGCAGGATGAAGATTAGCAATCACATTGATGATACTATTGGTTTTATCTTTTACTTCACATTGGATACCATCTTTCCACATCAACAGGAGACCAGTAGACTATAATGTGTCGTACATGGTTGGCAAAGGCTTTTCGAAGATAAACCCAGTGACAAATGACATTAAAGGAGGAAAAGTTATTTATGGAAGAGATTGCTGCTGGAACAAATCTATTTAGTACCGCACCATTTGGTATTAGAAGGTCGGCATAGGACTTCAGTTGCAGTAGTAAAGCGCGGGTCACTTGTTTTCCAAAGCCCTCACAGGTTCAAGTAAACAATTACTTCTCCGAAGCTTAGTTGTCGAATGGAAGGACAATACGAACTGATGCCTGGGATCTGGAACAACATATGCAAGCAAATATTATTAGATGTAGCAAAAAATTAATACAATTTTCTATTCATTTCTGTTTTCTGTTGGTTGTTTGCCTTTAATTAATCTTATTGTTTCTATTTTCATACTCAGTTACTAAAATGGGTCCCAAATTAACAAAATACTACATAGTCGTCCTAGTAATGGACTCTTAGCTCACAATTTGACTGGTAGTCCAATGGATGTGTTAAAAACGAGAAATTGTTTCCTTCAACCCCACTGATAGGGCATTACAAATACGGCAAAATTTATATAGTAGTAGTATATAGTATATAGTACTATAAAATAAGACATGGTATGTATAAATGAGTTATAAGTAGTGAAGTACATGATAATGAAACCTCACATAGTTGTTTCCTCACTTCCAGATTGATCGGCTTCTCTTAAATGTAGCTCACATATTTATTAATCATAACTCATCTAAAATAAGTGCTTAAACTAACTAAATATGCCTTTATAATCTTTCAACATAGCCCATAAAATTATATATAATTATTATATATAACCCAAAATAATAAGATAATCGTTAAATCCCTAAATCAACATCAACAACAATAACAAAAAGAAGCTAATTATCTAATTAAATTTATGTAAGATATTTGATATAATTAATATTTTTGAAGAATAATCAGTTCCTCGATCAATTTTAGTGTAATCGTGATTGAGAAGAAAAAAAAAACATCTTGGAGATTTTTTTTATAGATTATGTTAATAGAATTCTAGGAGAATGGTCATACAAAAAGAACAACCCTTAATTAATTTCATTTCGATTGATATTATCGTGGAATTTTTTTAAGAGAACAATTAGAATAAACATCCCGATCAATCATAATTCAATCATGGTCAAGAACAAATTATTTTAGAGAAAATTAGGATTAAAGTTTATTTCATTTTTTTGGGGAAAATAGTGATTAGGGTATATATATAATTGTTCAGTTTGTGAGAATACGAAAAGAACAATCGTAATTAATTTTAAGTATGATTAAGAAAAAAATTAGTATTATTTTGATTTTGAGTAAGAGTGAGATTTAAATGTAATTGTTTATAAAAAAATTAAAACTTGTTTGGTTTCTCATTTAAACTTTTAACTTTTCATTTTAACTTAAACTTTTTGGTTTATGGTTAATAAATGTGTGGGCTATATTTAAGAGAAGCCTTGATTATTATCTTCGACTTGACTCGCTCGACTCGTTTGATCAATGCCGACATCTATGTAGTGAGTGATCACTCGTTCCTTTTCTCATTGGTTGTCGATCCATTATATGTCTTACCCAGGCTAGTTGTTTTACGACCATGAGATGGTATATATTCCAGAAAGTTTGATCAAACTTTTTTGCGGTTTCTTTTGTTATAATAATTTCAATCATCCGAACAATACTAAAAAAACCAAACAAGAAATTATTTTCCCTTTCGCTCGATGAATTGAATTGGAAGAAAAGTGAATCTAGGTTCTAGATAAAAGGGGAGAACTTGATAATTTCTGACAATCATACTCTTCAAAAATTAATTTCCCCTAAAATTTTGTAAATTTAAGGTTCGGTGGCAAGAGCTTTTTTCGGTTATTTCGGTGATAGTAATGGTGGTGGATTTATTGATTGATAATGAATTAGTGATTTTGGTTGTGTTTAATATACTGCAGAGGTCATTATTAGAATTTATCCGCGAAATACACAAGATAAATCGGAGTACTAAGGCATTCCGTCAGAAAAAAAAAAGATTTTGGTCCGGTTACACTGTAGCGCATAATGCATATTTTTAAAGCTTGAAAGATGAAATTCCATCACAAAACTGGCTCTTAGCTCAGCAGAATAGTTAAACCTAGTGTAAATTCAGACTATATCATTTGTAAGTCCTAGTACGGCCTACCACTATCCACTAGTTTCCTTTTCAATAAAGGTTCTCGTGTCTTTAAGCAATGGAAGACTGTCTATGTTTAGTTTTAATTGAAACACGACGTATGACACCCGTAAAGAAACCAAGAAAGGTTACTGGCATTCATGAACAAAAATGAAATTGACAAATTGACGAACGAAGAGTTAAGAATTTTTTATGATCTTGAAACTACGTACAATGAAGAGTTTTCTTGCCTGCCGGTTTATTTAGTGTTACTCTCTCAATTCAAGGGGATTTTAATACTAATTCAACCGTTGCCACGGTGTGAGGGCCGACAGAAGAAGAATCTGAAGATGGGTTTGTCTGCGACTACTTTCGCCTTGTTTCAGAAAAAGTGATACTTTCGCTCTATTTCAGAAAAAGTGATACAATTTTCGAAAATTGTGCCTAATGTGAAAGTATCACTTTTCTTGAAACAGATGGAGTACATACGTTTTTTTTTTTTATTTTTTTTTAAGCATGTACATAAGTTTTATTAGTTGCAACGGAAAATTAGTTGATGCATAAACAAAAATATGGCTACATAAAATATTATGTATCTTTGTGGTGGTTTACATAATGAATGTACATTTAATTTTCTAAAATTGTACCTAAAACGATAAACACCTCCGAATTTTTCGTAAAACCTCGAAATTTGATATTGTTGTTTATACTCATTGCGTAGATTTTTTTATAACCTTTTCAACGAGATAAAATTTGTAAAATTCTAAGGCACGGATTTTTAGATATGTTATATTAAAATTTGCTTTCCAATTATACCCCTGAAAAAATAGGATACAAGTTATAGTAATTGGACTAAAAGGGAGGGGCATTTTCGAATTTCCAGGTGCGCACTACCAAAAAGAAATCCAATCTTTTTGTGTCAATTGATGACTTAGATTTTATAACAAAGTGACCATATAAGGTCCTCCCTCGCTACGCTCAGTCGGCCCAATTACTACTAGAACACCGCTGCTATGACTGATCCGGCAAGTAATCACAATGATTATGTGTTACAGTGTTGCATGCCAAGTCAGTGTTCAGCCATAACGACGCAATGCAAAGCCATAATAGCAGTATACTGTATAGACTGTCAAGTGCTAAGAATGGCATAACCCCACAGGGCCAGTGAAGCGCAAAGGTAGCGCTGCACTGTAAAGACATTTGGCTAAGTAATGAAGCTTATTGGCCGACACAATGAGGCTTCATAGAGGGAAAGGAAAGACGAGGCCAAAGTGATAGATACAACATGCGATGTTGGCATTAAGGCATATCCGTGGAATTGAGTTGACCCAAACTCAAGGATGATGAAAGAAGGTAGAATAGGCCAAGAGTTGGCCTATGGCATTAGTTCAAGGATGGCCAAAGCTTGAACAGTGCAAACAAGCTAGCAATGCAACTCTTGCATTGCTATTATCAAGCAAAATTAGCTAAGTGAAGCATATGACGCCATGAGTAACTAGAATGAGTTTAAGGAATTGTCTTTGCTGATTGAAGCAAAAGGATGGTCCGTGCATTAGCTTAGAGCAAGAAGTTTGCAGGGCCAAGATGGCTGAGCATTGGAGCAAGGAAGAATTCAGTAAAGCGCAACAGTAGTGCAATACGGCTCAGATGACGGTTATGAGTTGGGTATGAGCTTCACAAGCATGCCAATGACGCGAGACAAAGTAGTGCGGTTATAAAGAGAGTTTATAAGCATGGGAGAAGGTTCCTTACTGCTATAGAATAGGTGTTGGGCGTTGGTGTCATTTTAGAGAGAAACTGGCCAAGGTGGCACTTTATAGGCGGTTATGGAACTGCTCGATGGGACAGATGGTTGTCCCTTGCGTGTGCACGGTTTTGTCCAAGTAAAGTTGTTGTATAAATAGTCCTAAGGCATGGAAAATTCGGCAGGCTTACATAGGAGAAATTTTTGTAGACATGTAGTCTCATACTTGAGAGAATAAGGCATCACCAAGAGGGTGATGGCCTATTTAGTCCATGTGATGGAGTTTTTGATGTAATCTTCCTTTGATACAATAAAATGGGTTAATTGTGTCATGTCTTTGTGTTTATTGTGTTGCTGATTTGTGTGAGAATTGTTTAAGTACATGGCAGAACCTCTTATGCTTATGGGGGCATGAAGAGTTAGAGAGAAAGAAGAAAGACTTCCGTTGTGCAAAGCCTTTAGAGTGAAGGCAGATGCATACTTTGATGCAAGTGTGCAAGGCTGAGTACTTGTGGGTGAATTTGATTCACTGAAACACATAGTATTGCCGGTCATGTCCCATGAAAATTTTAGGCGATTAAATGGGCATGTGATAGCTGCCATGGTGGGGAGGGCCGACCGAAGAAAAACGAAACACCCCTAATTGTATAGCGCGTTATATATTCTTTTTTTTCTTCAGTCGGAGTGTTATGTTTGAGGCATATACATCGTTTTATTGGTTGCATAACCAAATTATTTGTGGTGGCTCCATAATTTGTTATGCATCTTCTTTTTTTTGGAATGATATTTTTAAGCATATAATACCTCTGTTCCGGAAAAAGAGTTCCTTTCACAATTTTATTTTTGCCTAAAAATAGGCTAAATTGAAAAAGTGAAAGTATCACTTTTCCTGAAACAGAATGAAAGTTTCACTTTTTCTGAAACAGAATGTGAAAGTATCACTTTTCCTGTAACAGAAAATTAGTCGATGCATAAACCAAAATATGGCTGCGTAATGTGTTATTCATCCTTTGTGGTGGTTTGCATAATGGTTATGCATTCAATTTTCGAGAATTGTGCCTAAAGTGAAAGTATCACTTTTCTTGAACCGAAGTGAGTGCATCGTTTTATTAGTTACAACGGAAAATTAGTTGATGCATGAACCAAGATATGGCTACATAAAGAATTATGTATCCTTTATGGTGGTTTGCATAATGGATATTGTTAGAGCATTGCTCGGTCGAACTCGCAAGCGTTGCTATCTCAAGCTTGTTTGTCAATGTTAGTGATCAAAACTATAAGTCTTGATTTCTAGTCTACTTATAGTGATGTCTCAGACTAGGATAGATTGTGTAGTTTAGCATTAGACTTCACGACGTTTATCAATTGAAGACGAAGAACTACTAAGGCGAGCTTGTGGAACTTCATCAACAAAAGGTATGTGGAGACTGAAACTCATCTATCACTTGGAAAGTGTATTTCTACCCTATCTCCTATATTAAGACAAAAGTCGTATTACTATAGTTTTCGATTATACACATTTGAGATTTCGAGCTAAGTTTAACTCGCTTAAATATTTCTCGAAATATGTGTTGGTAAGATTTCGCTTCAACCAAGTTCATCTTATATTCTTGACGAAAGTCAAAAGATGATCATGTGAAAATCGCCGAGTAACATCTTACATGGTTTGTGTGATACAATCATTTGGTGTAGACTTGGAATGTTTCGTTATGATTATTTCAATAACTTGAAAATTGCTTTGATGCTAATAGTGTGTGAAAACGGCTATTGTCATCCTCTAAGAAAGTTTCAATGATTGAAATAAGAGTTTCGAAAACTTAACCAACGTTGGATTATAAACATGTTGTGCACTCTTGCATATGTGTGATCCATGTCCAGGAACCATAGTATCCATACCCGTATGCGTACCTGTTGGTTTGAGGAGTCTGGGAACCTAAGTGTGCGTACCCGTACGCATACTGGCGTAGGTTTGTGACCGGAAATTTCTACTGGGTTTGGAGGTATGCGTACCCGTTCGCATACTGGCGAAAACCAAACTTGGTCGGCTATTTCAAGTATGAGTACCCGTTTGCATACTTGAATGGTTAAATTTCTAAAATCGGTTGTGACATGAACGAATACATTTATATAATAAGGAATGCATTCTTTGCAAACCGGCTATAATGTTCATGAATTGATTTGAGTGAATCAAATCGATTTTGCTTCAATTGTGTTCTTTTATACTTCTATGAAAATATAGCAATTGGAAAACTCTTTAACTAGTTTCATTTGAGTCATTTGAACTTGTTATGGTTAAGATGAATAAGGTTGATATGAGAGTGTTCATATAGCTAACCTCGGTTAACTACTGTTGAGCCAACATGGTGTACACGTTTAGGTACGGTTACATAAACCTAAATGTGGGTACATTTCATTTGTGTATTACAAGATAAGTTCGATCTAACGGTTGAAAGATATTAGCATGTATCTAATAAGGTTTTCATCTAACGGGGAATATTGAATGCTTTGTTACCAAGGTAACTTAGATTGCAAACCATGATTTGAAAACTATATAAAGGAGAACTCTAGCAACTGGGAACCTAATCCCCACACCTCCTGTGTGATACTAGTTGTATAAGCTAGAGTCGATTCTCCTTTAACCTTAGGTTTTTCACGAAATCCTGTAGGTTAACGACTTAAAGACTTCATTGGGATTGTGAAGCCAAACCCAACTATTTTCTCTGTAGTTGCGTGTTCTGATCTTGCTGTTTTCTATCGTGATTGAGTTCCATCTTCTCTAAGATTTGCTTGATCTCCGATAGGCAATATGAAAAGTAGTCACAAACATCTTCGTTTCATCGTTAGTGATTCCACAATATCTTGTTTCACTACCATACAATTAAGATTATTGTGAGGTGATTTATAATACTAGGATGTTCTTTGGGAATATAAGTCCGGTTTATCAATTGGTTCCCGTGCACCTTGATTTATCAAAAGACGGAATAAAACTCGTAGGTATTTCTGTGGGAGACAGATTTATCTATTCCAATAGACTTTTCTGTGTGAGACAAATTTGTTTATCAAGTCTTCGACTTTGGGTCGTAGCAACTCCTAGTTGTGGGTAAGATCAGCTAAGGGAATCAAGTGCATAGTATCCTACTTGGATCAGAGGCGTAAGGAGCACAACTGTACCTTGAATCAGTTTGAGATTTATTAGGGTTCAACTACATTCTAGTCTGAAGTTCATTGGTAGTAAGCTAGTGTCTGTAGCGGCTTAATACAGTGTGGTATTTGAAAATGGACTAGGTCCCGGGGTTTTTCTGCATTTGCGGTTTCCTCGTTAACAAAACTTCTGGTGTCTGTGTTATTTCTTTTCCGCATTATATTTTGTTATATAATAGAAATATCACAGGTTGTGCGTTGAATCGATCAATTTGGAAATCCAACCTTTGGTTTTTGATTGAAGTTGATTGATCCTTGAACATTGGTCTTTGGTACCGTTCAAGTTATTTCTCTTATATTCAATCGGGTTCGCAAATTCCTATTTGCTGATTGCATATTGAATTGAGAGATAGAGATATAAAACTCTTTGATTTACTTTTCTCTAGATTCAGTCTTACTGTCTAGTTTATTATATTGAAAGTATATTGGAGTTTGTCTATTCATATTGTCAAACGAAATCTTGGGTATGGTTGTTGTACCCCCGCTTTTTCAGATATACTTTTAATTTTCTAAAATTATGCCTAAAATGATAAACACCTCCAAATTTTTCTTAAAAACTTTAAATTTGATATTGTTGTTTGTACTTGTTAGAGCACTGCTCGGTCAAACTTGCAAGCGTTGCTATCTCAAGCTTGTTGTCAAGTTTAGTTTTCAAAACTATAAGTCTTGATTTCTAGTCTACTAATAGCTAAGTCTCGGATTAGGATAGAAAGTGTAGTTGAGCATTAGACTTCACGGCGTTCATCGATTGAAGACAAAGAACTACTAAGGGAAGCTTGTGGAACTTCATCAACAAAAGGTATTTGGAGACTTAAACTCATCTATCACTCAAAAGTCTATCTACTCTATCTCCTATTTGAAACAAAAGTCGAATAGCTATATTGACTTTATTATACACATTTGATATTTCGAGCTGAGTTTAACTCGCTTACATATTTCTCGAAATATGTGTTGGTAAGCTTTCGCTTTAACCAAGTTCATCTTATATTCTTGACGAAAGTCAAAAGATGATCATGTGAAAATCGCCTGGTAGCATCTTACATGATTTGTGTGAGACAGTCGTTTGATGTAGACTCGGAATGTTTCATATTAATCATTCGATTACTTTAAAATTGGTTTGAAGCTAATAGTTTGTGTGAGACAGCTATTCCCGTCTTCCAAGAATGTTTCAATGGTTGAAATGAGAGTTTAGAACAATTGGATTTAAGCATAGTATGCGTACTACCATATATGTAATCCATGTCCGGGAACCATGGTATGCATACCCGTATGCGTACTGGTTGGTTTGAGAAAGTCCGGGAACCTGGTATGCAAACCGGTACGCAACTGGCGTAAGGTTCAGGTACGGGAATTTCTGCTTAGTTTGGATATTGATTTGGTATGCATACTAGTTCGCGTACTGGCGAACCCAAACTTGGTCCGATCACCTAGGTATGCGTACACGTATGCATATTTGAGTGGATTATTTTCTAAAATCGGCGTGTTCATGATCTAATACATTAATATATTAAGGAATCCAATCTTTTGCGAGCCGTGGCTATAATGTTCATGACCTTGATTCGAGTGAATAAAAATCGATTTTGCTTAAATTGTGTCTTGTATACTTCTATGAGAATATAAACAATTGAACAACTCTAGAACTAGTTTCATTTGAGTCATTTGAACTAGTTATGGTTAAGATGAATATGGTTGATATGAAAGTGTACATATGGCTAACTTCGGTTAACTATTGTTGAGCCAACAATGGTGCACACGTTTAGGTACGGTTACTCATATCTAAATGAAGTCACTTTTCATTTGTGTGTAAAAAGCTAAGTTCGATTACAAACCCTGATTTGAAGACTATATAAAGGAGAACTCTAGCAACTGGGAAACCTAATCCCCACACCTCCTGTGTGATACTAGTTGCGACTAGAATCAATTCTCCTTTAACCTTAGGTTTTTCACGAAACCCTGTAGGTTAACGAATTGAAAACTTCACTGGGATTGTGAAGACAGACCCAACTATTTTCTCTGTAGTTGCGTGTTCTGATCTTGCTATTTTCTATCATGATTGAGTACTATCTTCTCTAAGATTTGCTCGAGATTTAATCTCCGATAGGAAATATAAAAGTAGTCACAAACATCTTCGTCTCATCGTTTGTGATTCCACAATAACTTATTTCGCTACCATACGATTAAGATTATTGTGAGGTGATTGATATTTCTAGGCTGTTCTTCGGGAATATAAGTCCGGTATATCAATTGGTTCATGTTAACCTTGTTTTATCAAAAGACGGAACAAAACTCATAGGTTTATCTGTGGGAGTCAGATTTATCTATTCAATAGACTTTTCTGTGTGAGACAGATTGGTTTATCAAGTCTTCGACTTTGGATCGTAGAAACTCTTAGTTGTGGGTGAGATCAGCTAAGGGAATCAAGTATGTAGAGTCCTGCTAGGATTCAGAGACGTAAGGAGCGCAACTGTACCTTGATCAGTGTGAGATTGGTTAGGGATCAACTACGTTCCAGTCCGAAGTTAACTTGGAGTAGGCTAGTGTCTGTAGCGTCTTAATAAAGTGTGGTGTTCAAATCTGGACTAGGTCCCGGGGTTTTTCTGCATTTGCGGTTTCCTCAAAATTTCTGGTGTCTGTGTTATTTATTTTCCGCATTATATTTGTTTATATAAATGAAATATCATAGGTTGTGCGTAGTTCAATCAATTAGATAATCCAACCTTTGGTTGTTGATATATATTGATTGACACTTGAACATTGGTCTTTGGTACCGTTCAAGTTGTTTCACATAATAATCAGGCTAATAGATTTCTATCTGTTTGATTTGCTGATTACATTGTTAAACAGAGATACAACTCTTGGATATATTTCCATTGATTGAGTCTTACTGTCTAGTTGATTCTCTTGGAATTATATTGGAGTTGTCCATACAGATTGCTATGCGAAATATTGGGTGTGGTTGTTGTACCCCCGCTTTTTCAATTGGTATTTGAGCAGGCAAACACGTTTAAGACCTCATAAGTTTGTGTTTGTAGCGTTCTGACTCTATGTAAAATAGTGTTATCTCTGACAACTCAACACCAGTTCAGAAACACTCTGATTTGGTTCAAAGCTTTGAGTCACCTGAGAAGTCTCTCACATCTTCTCCATTGTCTGAAACAACGTTCAACTTGGATAAGTGCCTAGATTAATGGTTAGATGAGATTTCAAATGAAAGTGATTTAAAAGAGGGACAAGATCTTGATGAGGAAGTCTCACAATATATTAAGCTTTTTTACCATCCCATAAAGAAAAAGAAGTCAACAGCTTGCTTGGCTGAATATCTGACTTTTCTCTGTCAAGAAAACTAGAAATTGAGAAAACTCTTTAAGGGATATGATTGTGGTTACAAACTCTTACAATCTATTCTTAAAGACCGTGATGAAGATGTGCGTTAAAAGAATTCTGAATGTGGTAATCTTCGTTGAAATCTCTTCGTGTTGAAAGAAAGAATTCCAAAAACTGAAGCAAGATATGACTCTCAACAAAAATGTTTTAATGACAGAGAAATCAGCCTTCTCGCCAGAGAAAAACAATTGGAGACTGATCTTACTGCTGCTCTTGATAAGGTCAAATCACTGGAAGAGAATCTGAAAAGATTCAATGCTATCTCTACAAAATTAACTACTATGCTGGGAGCATGTAAAGAACATCGTGATATATGTGGTCTGGGATATAAAGGAATACACGCTCCAAGTACTAGTAAGATCAATTTTGTCTATGCTAATGAAAAATTCTTAAGTGAAAATTTCACTGACATCAAGAGTGAAAAACCTCCTTCAGCAGCTGATGTTCACATGAACAAAGTTCTTCCTCCTTCGAAAAAAACTCATATGAGAACAGTCAAAAACATTCCCTGCAACTGCTATTATTGCAGGAACAAAGGTCACCTTGAAAGGAGATGTCGTTTTCGACTGCGGAATGAAAAACTTCATAACATTCTTGTATGCATGTCTAAAGAAGTAATCAAACCTACTTCTCATTTTATTGGAGTAAAAGATCTTGTCTGCAATCAAGAAAAGTGTTGTGATGAGCCAATTCTTGATTGTTAATATGACACAAAATCTGTTTACAATTGTAAAGGGAAGAATTTCATACGGACAACTGACTCGTCAAATTACTCTATGAAGAGAAAAAGTCATCGAAGGAAGAAGAAAAGTTTAAACTCCTTGCTTCTCACTGAGGAAATCCCTGAATCTAAAGTGTCTACTCCAGATTACATTCACATCAATATTCGTGTCTCGGAGCTCAAGACAAGTATAAATAGACTAAAACGCAGCATTAAAAAGGCAAGGAAGGCAGCAGTGTTAGGTACCCTCCTCTTGTTAATTTTCATTTTACTAACCCTATTAGTGCTTATGAAAATCTTCAAGAAAATAAAAAAGGAAAATGATAATATTATTGATGAGCGATATGCTCATCAAAATATAACTTGACTTCTCAAAAAAAAAAGGGGAGCATCCTTCTCAAAACTGTGTGAGGATGCTCATAGTTCTCAAGAAACTCTTTTATCTTGAGAAAGCGGTCTTTGTTGTATTATTGTCATTATTTTCATATAAATGGATCATCTTACTGTTGAGCCCTGCTCCAGTACATTATTACATTTTGTAATATAATTGATCAGTAACTCTTGAGAATATTCTCTTTGTTGCTTAGCTTGAGTTTCCTGTTGACGGGTGAGTTGTTGATTATCAACAAATATCTTATATTCTTTTAAGCTAAGATTGTCTGTCAATATGTTTAGAATTTGTCTTTGATTTTTATCAAAACTACTTCTAAAATTAGGCTTTATTGCTCTCTTGGTTTTTAACCTAGTTCGCAACCATGAGTGTACGTGCACCCGACCCCTACCGAACGTGATCGAGTAACCATAGGGTTTCCCCTATGATGCACTCATATATATGTATCATGGTTTTCCTCTTCTCCTGATACATACACGTTCAGTAACGTCAAAGAAAATTCTCTAAATCTTTGTGGTGTAAACAATGGATAGATGCAAAGAGGAAGACAAAGTTGAACAGGGCAAGGTTATTAAGTTTCACGAGAATCCTGTTTTAATAACTTGCTGTCATGATGTTGATTATGAAAACAAACTTCCAGTTTAGATGTCATCTCAACTGGCAAGAAATCTTCTCTGAGATTTTGAGGTCGTTCGTGAACAACTTGAAATTGCAACAAAGAATTTGGAATTTCTGAAAAACGAACTGAAAAAAGAAACTGATGAACTTGTTTATGTTCGATCTCTGGCTGTTGGTCATGTCTGATGATTTTCGGTTGCGTTCTTCCTAGCAGTTATTCTTCTGTTTGTCTAGGAAACTTCTTATGAGAATTTTATTCTTGTGTTTTAAGAAGGATAACTAGGGTTTGGAATAGCCATTATTGTGAGTACACATAGCTATTTCCAATGATTTTCATCTTGCAATGTTTTTAGATTTATTTATTTAAATTCTAAAGTTTATTTGGAAGGTGATTTTGCAGTATTAATCTTTATGGTTTTATATATTGCAACTTGTTATGAGATATGTGTGTTTGCATCCGTGAACTATGATTGTCCCATATATGTCAAAAGTTAAGTCTTTCATATGTCATTATGCAAATATTGATAAAAGATTGAATTAACTTTTGACAACAAAAGTTAAGCCTATTATGTCATTATGCAAATATTGATGGAAGATAAGATGAAGTTTTGTCTACAAATATTAAGTCTATTACATGACTCTGTGCAAATATTGATGAAAAATTGAATGAATCTTTGAATATTCCGTAGTATTAGTCTTTCCCTGATCCACATCTTTGTGTATGTACTGTGTGACTCCGTAAGTTATCTTATGTTGAGCATTTATGATTAAATTAATCATGGGTTCTCTTGTGGTTAATTTAAATAGTATTTTGGATACAAATTCATGTTTCATGATTATTTGTTTATGTCCAAAGAAATCCTTATTTTCTTGTGAAAGTAAGGTCGCTCTTGTTGTTCTTTCGGGAATGACATTTTATGGGGAGAGTTCTTAATTGAACTTGTGCTTAATTGCCAAATATTTATGGGGAGTGCATCTGTGGAATATTGTAGGAGTTTTCTTGTATCTTTATTGACTCCTTAATGAATGCATTTAGTTTCGGCTATATGATTGCATCTAAACAAAGTTGATATTTTGTTCTGTTTTGGTCATGAAGTATCTCTATGGAAATTTCATTAGGATCCCACTAGTTTTCGTACCTTTGCCAATTTTTATTGACAAAAAGGAGGAGAATTAATGTGTAGTTCACACTACAAATACATATGGTTTACGGATCATTAGGTAAGGGGGAGTGGTTTTCATGTGAGATGAAGTATTGACTAAGGGGGAGTGATACATATCACCATAGTATTGTTGTCAAAGTTGTGATACAATTGAACTTTGATGCTGTGTAATAATACTATGACACTGTATAACAATGATTGAGAGCAACTGTTTTCTCATTGTTATAGCTATAGATCTTCAACAACATTGATGCTGAGTCGAACACGTTATCACTGGAGTACTTGAAGTGACTAAGATTTCGATTAATGTTGAAGAACCAAGGAAATCAAGCATTTGGATTGAGAGCTACAAAGTTTATTTATTTTATATTCCATACGTATTGATAGTTTTGTCACTAAAATTTACAAATGGGGAGATTGTTAGAGCACTTCTCGGTCGAACTCGCAAGTGTTCCAATCTCAAGCTTGTTGTCAAGTTTAGTTTTAAAAACTATAAGTTTTGATTTCTAGTCTACTTATAGCTAAGTCTCAGATTAGGATAGAAAGTACAGTTGAGCATTAGACTTCACTGCGTTCATCGATTGAAGACAAAGAACTACTAAGGGGAGCTTTTGGAAGTTAATCAACAAAAGTTATGTGGAGACTTGAACTCATCTATCACTCAAAAGTCTATCTACTCTATCTCCTATTTGAGACAAAAGTCGTATAGCTATATAGACTTCAATTATACACATTTTATATTTCGAGTTGAGTTTAACTCGCTTACATATTTATCGAAATATGTGTTGGTAAGCTTTCGCTTTAACCAAGTTCATCTTATATTCTTGACGAAAGTCAAAAGATGATCATGTAAAAATCGCTTAGTAACATCTTACATGATTTGTGTGAGACAGTCATTTTATGTTGACTCGGAATGTTTCGTATTGATCATTCGATCATTTGAAAATTGCTTTGAAGTTAATAATTTGTGTGAGACAACTATTGTCGTCTTCTGAGAATGTTTCAATGGTTGAAATGAGAGTTTAGAACAATTGGATATAAACACAGTATGCGTACTTGCATATGTGTAATCCAAGTCCGGGAACCATGGTATGCATACCCATATGCGTACTGTTTGGTTTACTCAAGGTCCGGGAACTCAGTACGCATACCTGTACGCGTACTGGCGTGAGGTTCAATTTTCGGAACTTTAACTAAGTTTGTGGTATGCGTACAAGTTCGCGTACTGGCGAACCTAAACTTAGTCCGGCCACCTAGGTATGTGTACCCGTATGCATACTTGAGTGGATTATGTTCCAAAATCGGTTTGTTCATGAACTAATACATTTATATATTAAGGAATGCAATCTTTTTCAAACCATGGCAATAATGTTCATGACCTTGATTCGAGTGAATCAAAATTGATTTTGCTTAAATTGTGTCTTGTATACTTCTATGATAATATAAACAATTGAACAACTCTAGAACTAGTTTCATTCACTAGTGGAAAATAGTAATTTCGCGACCGTAAAATCAAGTCATAGATACGAGTTAAATGACTTGCTTTGGAGGTCGGGGAAAGGGTCGCTTTTTGAGCGTCTTTTTCATCTATGACGTGGCTATGCGAGTCGCTGAACAACATATACGAACGACCAATTTTAACGGTCCAGGGGTTATGACTGACCCCAATCGGTCGAAGATATAGATTTTAATATATAAAAAAAACATATACAAACAGGCTGACTGAATCTATTTGGCCTGACTGAATCTGATTAAATCTCAAATGAAACTCAAATGAGAATTCAAATAAAACTCAAATAAAAATCAAATAAAAAATTAAGTTCAATGAACCTGAACATTTCCATTAATCAGTCAATGTATTATTCATTATACAATTTATAACTGAATTAAGTTTACACTTAGAGTCAAAATCATACAAAAAAGGATTCAAATTCTGAATTCACACAATCCAAATCCTAATAAGTTCAAGGTTCTTAAAGATAAGAGCAACTAGCCTCAGTAAGTTCAAAGTGTCTTAAAGAAAAGTGCAAACCAGCAAAATGATAAACTGCCTGGTGTTGAACTAAACCCACACACTTGATACACCTGCGGTAAAATGAACTAACACTTCAAAAGGGGGCACCTGAAGCAAAAAAAGTTACACGAAAAAGGATTCAGTTGGCACTTAAGTTGGAAAGTAACAAAAAAAGTAAATTCTAAATTCTAGATGTATGGAAGGGTCAAAAGACTACAAGTCCAACATGGAACAACAAGCACCAAAGATTAAAAATACCCCACAAGTCAACATTTTCAGAAAATTTAAAACTATAATATCTCTGGAAGTCATAAAAATGAGCCTTCAATGTAGTTATTTCAGTGGAAAAATTTCTAGTAATCCTACAACTTAGGCACCCATTACAAATTTTAAGTTGAATATCACTATTATGAAACTAATCAATCAAGATAGACATTACTCAGTACCTTGTTTGCAACCTGTATTTGAGGCTCGCCACAATCATATGCATAATACATTTGATGAGAGATGGGATTATGGGCTTCAATAGTAACCTCCATGGTCAGCAACATCTCCTGCCTCCTCCAGCCAATTAACAAATGAGTTCCAAAGCTTTCTCTGCATTACACACAAACTTAAGCAATCAAGTTATACTCTACACAAGTAAAACAACAAACAACAATAAAGTCTCATTTTCAGCTCAATCCCCACCTCTTATCAATGACATACCAAAGAAAGGCAAGTTTCATTCAGAAACAAAACTATGTAATAGCCAAAAATAGAGAATAATTGAAATTAACCTGCAATTTTTCTTAGAACACCGAAGATGACAAGATCTCATGGGATAGTTATTCATACCCCTTCAGTGCCAGCATCCTTTCCTCCCAAATGATGAACTGAGCCCACACTTAACAATCGAGTACCTGCAGCAAAATTAATTTTTCAAAATCAATAAAACTAACAAACAAAGACAAACTGAAAACTTCTTATAACTTCATCAAAGAACAATTAGATTATTGAAATTGCTAAAAACCCACATGTGCATCGAAACAATTTAGATGGTATCCATAATTAATCCTAGTAAAGAGTCCGTTAAGATAAGTCCAGGCTCAGCAAGTTTTTTTAGCTGCATCTTGCCAGTGAATTAGTTGTATGTCTGCCAACCTGTAACAATCAATCATCCACTATAGATTTTAAAGCAGGTGGGAATCTCCCATTACTCAAGTTGGTCAATAATTAAACAAAAAGTTTAAGAATAAGCAAAATCAACAGTAAACAAGACAAGAAAAGAGGAGAAGAAAAAAAACACAAGTCATTGGATGGAGACTTCAAACTCACCATTGTAGAACCTCAGCAACTGGTTCCCTGCAGAATCATGTGGCCAAACTTCTCCCTGAATTTTCAAACAAGAAAGTTAATGAACCATCTTACATAAGAAGACTAAGAAAGCAAGAAACAAATATGACAACATGTAGGTTAATACCTGTAAAGAAGCAATGGAGGAGAAATTTCTAGTAGAAGCACAACTGCAATCCACACAACATTCTTGATGTAACAAACAATATAGTAAACAACTGCAATCCAACTACAATCCAACTGCACTACAGGGAATAAGAGCATTGCACCTAGACAAGGATTGGAGAAGTAGATAAATAATTTATTAGCCAAACATATATGTAACATTCAGAAACATGAAAATTAATGTTGAACAACTTCAGGAGCTCACTAATCCAAGTGATTCAACAAATCAGGACTTGAGAGACTATTAGATGTATCAGAGCTGATTGAAGGACTGGACTGGAAAACAAATAAAAAGTTTCTATCAAGTCCAAAATCAAAAAACTCTTAAAAGAATCAATTTCTAAGAACTGGAAAAAGACCGCAATATCAATTTAAAAAAAAGGTTTAATCCTACCTTAGATGTGAGTATTGAACCAGTTATGCTTATAAAATTAACTCCGTCTTAAGTTATTATTGCATTGGCTACAATATAGAATATAAAAGTATGTGAGAAACTAAGAAACATAGCTTCACCATAAACTAATAGAACACACGCAAGGAACATGAAACGAAACCAAACAAAATCCATATAAATACAAAGCAACGAGCAGAGTCACAAGAATTACCTAATGAACATACGAGGTCATGCCTGTACAGTTAGAACAATGCATGTGCACCATTATGAAGTGTTGTACTGGAGGTAATTGCGAAGGAGCAAGCTGAGTAGTGTTTTATGCATTGCAGTGTTATGTACTTAATTAGACTCAAACTCAAATAAACTAGCATAACATAGAGTGTAATGGATACTTGATCTTCGTTTGTTGATTGTGGATCTATAACAGATGAGCTACAGGATAAGTTATGTCCAAATGATCTACAAGACAATAACATGAATTGAGACTAATACTCAAAAAGCCTCGAAAAATCTATGTAGTGAGCCTATTAACTGGTCAAGTTATGAAGTATGCTTTCACTCACAAGCAGCATACCAGCATAAGGTCTTAGTAATTCAAACTCAAGAATGGGGATATGAGTAAAGTAAAGGAATACTTATCTTTCAAATAAGCCAAAATTCAGTCCCAGGCAAGCAGCACAAGTTAACACATTTCCACCTTCTTGTATTCTCCTTGATGCTAACTGCACAATTCAGGTGCAAAGTTCATACCAATGCTAATTACAAAGACCTTGAATTCGAGATAGAAGTAGAACAGACAAACTGTAGAACCGAAAACTCATTATTGTAGAACCTCAAAAACTATTTCCCAGCAGAACTATGTGGCCAAAGAAACCACACCAGCATGCGCATAACCTTGCCAAACTTTTATCTTTCCAGCTGCTTTAAGACTTCTCCCTAAATTTTCAAACTAGAAAGTTAGTGAACCACCAACAGTTAGTTACATAAGAATACTAAGAACCATATGGTTACAATAGAAGAGGAGCGATATTACTTTGATTTTTTATAGATAAAATTGATGTTATTGCATATTTCCTTGCATTCTTCTTGTTAATTATATGGAAATAACCTTCCCTAGTGCCACATTATCCTGAGATAAATGTTCAAAAAGAATTCAGATAACTAATCTAAAGCAATCCCAATAACAACATGAAAGAACAAACTCAAAAAAATCCAATAAGATAATAATAATTAAAAAAATAAGAGAGCAAAATCTATACCTTAAGCAGCTGTTTAATGTAATTCCTCTCTATACATGAACCAACGGGTTTCGGCTTCTCATCTTGGTTAGGTGAACCTAGGGAATTAGTTATACTAGAGAGCCTTCTACTGACCAAACTACCCAGAGATTATTGTTTTGAAACTTTATCTCCATTCATCTTCCCTACATATATAATCAAATAAAGTAAATGATCACATACAAAATCCGGGTAAGACAGAGTATTAACCAAACTAAATTAAATAACCCTACATTAAAGAATGAAAAGAACATTTGCTACATCAAAAAGCCCCAAGCAAAAAATAACAAAAATCAAAACAATGAACATCAAAATTTGATCAATAGAACTAGATGATAACCATGAATATGAATAACTGATTGAGACAATGCAAATAACACAAAAAACTAAGATGATACAAACTAAGCAAACCACATATGTCTATTATATACAGAGAAAAAGAGAGTACACCAACATCTTAATCCTTAATCCTTATCCCCACAAAATCAAAAAAAACAAATTGCATTTTTCAATCCATTATTTCACAACCATCCAACACACTATGCATCATAATCTACTAACTTCAAAAAAATTGCACATAATTTTCATGAATTATTACAGTAACACAGTAGTAAAGAGAAGAGAGTATACCACATAAAGTCATAAATCATTGACCTTTCTTAGCCATCTCTTTAATCCTTTGACGAACTGATAATCTACAAACACCAAAACTCAGCAAAATTAGCAAAACTTCACCATTAGATTAATGCATACAGTAAGGCAATCATAATAACTTCAATGTTTTTCAAAATAAGTTCAGCAAAGAAGAAAGTCAAAACATGTATGCTCCAAAGAGAAATAAATTAGAAATTAGAAATTGAAATACAGAGAAACCCAACCCAAAGAATTTCGATACGAAATCAAAAGAAAAATCAACAAAAATTTCTACAAATGCAATTTACAGAAACCCTAAAAAAATCCAAAATCAAAACCCTAATTTCATTTCAAATATGAACATAAGTGGTATAAAACGAAACCCTCTCATGAAATACAAGAAGATCGGTAGATTACAAACCTCAACAACAAAAATGAAAAGAAGAAGATGGTCTAAGAAGAATGAATGATAACTCTTTGCTTTGTTCTGCGGTTACAGGTTTAGATTGGGTTCACGGTAGAACTTCGATTTTGCGGAGGAGATAAAGAAGATGGAGAAAAGGGTTGGGTTGAGGACCAATGATTTTAGTAATTTATTCAGATTTGTTTCAGTTTTTTTTTGGTGGTGGAGTTGAAGAAGATGGAGAAGAGAGGGACATCTAGAGGAGAGAGAAAGAGAGTGAGCCTCATGTATTTGTAGGTTAGAAAGATAATGAGAGAGAGAGATGGAATGGGAATTAAAAAATCTTATACCGCGACTGTGTTTAACGCTCTGGGATGTGCTCCGTGTTTTTCTTACATCTCAGACTGTCTTGACCAGTCCACGGTCAATTGACCGTTATTTAGGGTCATGGATATGGGTCGTTGAAACCCACTTTTCCACTAGTGATTTGAGTCATTTGAACTAGTTATGGTTAAGATGAATATGGTTGATATGAAAGTGTCCATATGACTAACTTCGGTTAACTATTGTTGAGCCAACAAAGGTGCACACGTTTAGGTACCGTTACTCATATCTAAATGAAGTCACTTTTCATTTGTGTGTAACAAGCTAAGTTCGATCTAACGGTTGAAAGATATTCGCTTGAGTCTAATCAGGTTTTCATCTAACGGTGAATATTGAATGCTTTGTTACCAAGGTAACATTGATTGCAAAACCTGATTTGAAGACTATATAAAGGAGAACACTATCACCTGGGAAACCTAATCCCCACACCTCATGTGTGATACTAGTTGCGACTAGAGTCGATTCTCCTTTAACCTTAGGTTTTTCACGAAACCCTGTAGGTTAACGACTTGAAGACTTCATTGGGATTGTGAAGCCAGACCCAACTATTTTCTCTGTAGTTGCGTGTTCTGATCTTGATGTTTTCTATCGTGATTGAGTTCTATCTTCTCTAAGATTTTCTCGAGATCCGATAGGCAAGATAAAAAGTAGTCACAAACATCTTCGTCTCATCGTTTGTGATTCCACAATATCTTGTTTCGTTACCATACGATTAAGATTATTGTGAGGTGATTGATATTTCTAGGCTGTTCTTCGGGAATATAACTCCGGTATATCAATTGGTTCCTGTTAACCTTGATTTATCAAAAGACGGAATAAAACTCATAGGTTTATCTGTGGGAGAAAGATTTATCTATTCAATAGACTTTTCTGTGTGAGACAAATTGGTTTATGAAGTCTTCGACTTTGGGTCGTAGTAACTCTTAGTTGTGGGTGAGACCAGCTAATGGAATCAAGTACGTAGAGTCCTTCTGGGATTCAGAGACGTAAGGAGCGCAACTGTACCTTGATCAATGTAAGATTGGTTAGGGCTCAACTGCATTCCAGTCCGTAGTTAACTTGGAGTAGGCTAGTGTCTGTAGCGTCTTAATACAGTGTGGTGTTCAAATCTGGACTAGGTCCCGGGGTTTTTATGCATTTGTGGTTTCCTCAAAATTTATGGTGTTTGTGTTATTTATTTTCCGCATTATATTTGTTTATATAATTGAAATATCACAGGTTGTGTGTTGTTCAATCAATTAGATAATCCAACCTTTGGTTGTTGATATAATTTGAGTGACACTTGAACATTGGTCTTTCGTACTTTTCAAGTTGTTTCACATAATAATCAGGCTCACGGATTTCTATCTTTTTGATTTGCTGATTACATTGTGAAACAGAGATATAACTCTTTGATATACTTTTCTTAAGATTGAGTCTGACTGTCTAGTTGATTCTCTTAAAAGTATATTGGAGTTAGTCCATACAGATTGCTAAGCGAAATATTGGGTGTGGTTGTTGTACCCCCGCTTTTTCAATTGGTATCAGAGAAGGCAAACACGTTTAAGACCTCATAAGTCTGTGTTTGTAGCGATCTGACTCTATGGACAATAGTGTTATCTCTTACAACGCAACACCAGTTTAAAAGCACTCTGGCTTGGTTCAAAGTCTTGAGTCCCCTGATAAATCTCTCGTATCTTCTCCATTGACTAAAACTGTGTTCGACTAGAAAAAAAGCCTAGATGAGCAGTTGGATGATATTTTAGATGAAAGCGATTTAGAAGAGGGACAAAGCATTGATGAGGAAGTCTCACAATATATCAAGATCTTTGACTGTCTCATAGAGAAAAAGAAGTCAACATCTTGCTTGGCTGAATATCTGGCGCCTCTCTGTCAAGAAAACAGGAAATTGAGAAAACTCTTTAAGGGATATGATACTGGTTACAAACTCTTACAATATATTCTTAAAGACCGTGAAGAAGATGTGCGTTCAAAGAATTCTGACTGTGATAATCTTCTTCGAAATCTCTTTGTGTTGAAAGAAAGATTTGCAAAAGCTGAAGCAAGGTATGACACGCAACAAAAAGGTTTTAACGACAGAGAAATCAGCTTTCTTGCCAGAGAAAAATAATTGGAGGTTTATCTAGCTGCTGCTCTTGATAAAGTCAAATCACTGGAAGAGAATCTGAAAAGATTCAATGTCAGCTCCATAAAATTATCCACTATGCTGGGAGCATGTAAAGAACATCGTGATACATGTGGTCTGGGCTATAAAGGAATAGACGCTCCTTGTACTAGTAAAATCAATTTTGTTTGTGCTAATGACAAGTTCCTA